>WIWV01000096.1:0-112648 GCA_014839625.1 Penicillium ucsense | reverse complement strand
GTCATGTTGAAGATTCTGCTATATCTTCTACATTAGACTTGTCAAGAAGCAGGCATTCAATACACATTCCGCGCACGAGAAACGTGGACACTGCAAGAAAGAACTGCTAGTTCGGCGTGTCCGTGACTCCATACCCAAGTGCAGCCGACTTGACGGGCGACGGATGACGGCGGAGCTGGCCGGGATCCGAAACCAGGATTCTCACCTTGAATCAACCGATCCTGGATTTCAATGCTTGTGGGTCGCAATTGAACGCGTGCGGGATGCTCACTAACTGATGATAGAACGGGGACGCCTTCAGGGCTACTGGAGCTCGTGTCATGAATCATCTTCCCCCATTCGCAGATGAGAGGGGGGCGGATTGTACCTTGATTGCACTCGCAGCAGTGTTGCATAAGACAGTAAAGTATTCGCGCAGGAAGTACTCAGTACTAACTAAGTACTAAAGAAGTACTCAAAGTATAAATATTAAGTCAGGTAGAAGTACTAGGAGTAGATAAGTACTAGCTAGGTAAAAGGTACTAAGTTACTGCACGTACCTTGCGGATGTACGGGTCCGAGCTCTCCGCAGATTCAGAAGGTGGTGTTACCTCTCCCTGTGCGGTATACCCGGTGCGTCATCGACTAACTCACCTCCGACTGAGCTCTGGTCGCTCAACCGGACAACAAGATTCAGGAGCCGACCAGTATCCACGCCGTCTGGCTAGACCACGAGCGGAGGGGGATCAGGCCACGACCTGGCCAGAGTGGCCAGAATGGCTCGGCAATCGTTCCACCGCTTCCCTCTTCTCGGCCTCTGAAAGCGTGTGTGCTGCCAGGAACGGGAGAGGTTGTGTACCACCCCTGTTGAACGACCCAGGTGGGCGACTCAGGTTGAACGTCATAGACAATAAGCGCGCCTGACAGCCGTTCATTTGTTCGGGTGACACAGGGAGAACATCTGTACCCCTCCATCCGGCATTTTCTCTCTCTTTCGTCCCCCCCTTCATCCCCCTCTCATTCACCCAGACTACTTGGCGCCCATCCAACCCAAGACCTTTGACCCGTTATGGCGTCAACATCAAAGCAGGATGGCGAGAAGAGTATCTCTGCCTATGGAGATGCTCGCTCCACCGTTCAAGGAGAATGCTTGAGCGCCGACGAAGTGCAGAAGATGACTGCATACTTCCGCGCCACTCTCTACTTGTGCTTGGGCATGCTGTACCTGCGCGAGAATCCTCTCCTCCGGGAACCCCTCAAGAAAGAGCATCTAAAGCAGCGCTTACTCGGTCACTGGGGCTCCGATGCTGGTCAATCTTTCACCTGGCTGCACATGAACCGACTGATCAAGAAGTACGACCTGGATGTCCTCTTCGTGTCGGGCCCTGGTCATGGTGCCCCGGGTATCCTTTCTCACGCGTACCTCGAAGGGGTGTACTCGGAAGTGTATCCCGACAAGACGGAGGATGTGGAAGGAATGCAGAAGTTCTTCAAGCAGTTCAGCTTCCCCGGAGGTATCGGATCTCACGCGACCCCCGAGGTAGGAGCACTCTTCCCATGACAGACCGAAAATTGGTCGGCAAAATCTATTCAGCCTTGAATACTGACAGTTTTCTCCTGGAATTTCTATAGACTCCTGGCAGTATTCACGAGGGTGGTGAGCTGGGTTACTCTATCTCCCATGCATTTGGCACAGTCTTCGACCACCCCAACCTGATCACACTGACCATGGTCGGTGATGGAGAGTCCGAGACGGGTCCTCTGGCAACGAGCTGGCATAGCAACAAGTTCCTCAACCCTATCACAGATGGAGCTGTCTTGCCGGTTCTTCACCTGAATGGCTACAAGATCAACAATCCTACCATTCTAGCTCGCATCAGCCATCAGGAGTTGACCTCTCTGTTGGAGGGTTACGGTTGGAAGCCCTACTTTGTCGAGGGCAGTCATTTGCAAAGCATGCACCAAGCCATGGCAGTCACTCTCGAGCAGTGCGTGAAGGAGATTCGAGAGTATCAGCACCAGGCCCGCTCCTCTGGCAAGCCCTTCCGCCCACGCTGGCCGATGATTGTCCTGCGCACACCGAAGGGCTGGACAGCCCCCCGAGAGATTGACGGCAAATTGCTCGAAGGCTTCTGGCGTGCTCACCAGATTCCAATCACCGATGTGCTCACCAATCCCGACCACCTCAAGGTGTTGGAATCATGGATGAAGAGCTACAAGCCCGAGGAGCTCTTCGACGACAATGGCAAACTCGTCCCCGAGCTGCGTTCTCTAGCGCCATCGGGCAAGTCGCGCATGTCGGCCAACCCCGTTGGCAACGGAGGTCTTCTCCGCAAGCCTCTGAATCTGAATGACTTCACCAAATACGCGATCAAGGACGTTGTGCCTGGGAAGACAATCACGGGAGGGATGGCGAACATGGCCAAGTTCCTTCGCGACGTGGTCAGCAAGAACATGACCAACTTCCGGCTGTTCGGTCCCGATGAAACGGAATCGAACAAGCTCGCCGAGGTCTACAAAGCCGGCAAGAAGGTCTGGCTGGCAGAATATTTCGACGAGGACAAGGACGGCGGCAATCTGGACCCCGCCGGTCGTGTGATGGAGATGCTCAGCGAACATACCTGTGAAGGCTGGTTGGAAGGCTACATTCTCTCCGGGCGCCACGGTCTCATCAACAGCTATGAGCCCTTCGTGCATGTCATCGACTCCATGGTCAACCAACATTGCAAGTGGATTGAGAAGTGCCTCGAAGTCGAATGGAGAGCCAAGGTGGCCTCGTTGAACATCCTCATCACCGCAACGGTTTGGCGACAGGACCACAACGGCTTCACCCACCAGGATCCGGGCTTCCTGGACGTTGTCGCCAACAAGTCCCCCGAGGTCGTTCGCATTTATCTTCCTCCCGACGGAAACACCCTCCTGTCGGTGATGGACCACTGTCTACGCAGCGTGAACTATGTCAATGTTGTTGTGGCCGACAAGCAGGAACACATCCAATTCCTCAGCATGAACGACGCCATCGAGCACTGTACCAAGGGTCTTGGCATCTGGGACTGGGCGAGCAACGATCAGGGTGCGGAGCCCGACGTGGTGATGGCCTGTTGCGGTGATGTCTCTACCCACGAGGCCCTCGCCGCAACGGCCTTGCTGCGTGAATTCCTTCCCGAGCTCAAAGTTCGCTTTGTGAATGTGATCGACCTGTTCCGCTTGATTTCAAATAAGGATCACCCTCACGGCATGCCCGACCAGCAGTGGCGAGCCATTTTCACCGACAACAAGCCGATCGTGTTCAACTTCCACTCCTATCCCTGGCTGATCCACCGATTGACTTACAGGCGTCCCGGTCAGCACAACTTACACGTTCGCGGATACCGAGAGAAGGGTAACATTGACACTCCCTTCGAGTTGGCCATGCGCAATGGCACCGACCGCTACAGCCTAGCCATTGACGCGATCGACCTGATTGATTCACTGGGCAATACCGGGGCGAGCGTTCGTGAAAAGTTCATCAAGTTTCGACTGGATGGCAAGAAGAGCGCTTTCACTAATGGCCTGGACCCCGAGCACATTCGCAACTGGACCTGGCCTTACTCGAAAGAGACCAAGACGAATTAGTGATTTTGCAAACGTGTTCAGGCGTAATTTTCCAGGGTTGCATTTTCGCACACATCTAGTTCTATCATGAGCTTATAATGACGGATTGAAGGTCCGCGATAGAGTCCTCAACAAGAATCTCATTGTTGCAACTGAGGCCGTTCCGTCTTTTCTCCCGCGCGAATCGTAAGGTAGCCAGCCGACCTCAACTGGCAATCGTTTTTTAAAATCGGTCTCAATAGGATAGCCTGCGTACAAGTGATCCAGCTCGATCCCGCTAAAGAGTCAAGGAGAAGATAATTCACACATGGAGAGTAATCACCCGCAACCATTTCAGACTCTCAAACTTTCATCAACCCGCCAGGAGTCCTGGACTATGCAGTCGGTGTTCGGCTTCCCGAACCCCGATACTTGACCCGGATCCTACGAATGTCAATCCCGATTTGGCTTTCATCCAGCAGTGTCGCCAGACTAACCACGCTCCTTTTTTCGTCTTCTCTTTGTCACTTGCAACATCGGCGACGGGCATTGAAATCCGTCTCGTGAACTACTTGCCCATCGTAAGAGTTGAGAGCCCGCGTTCTCTGCCTGACGAAATGCCTCCCGATCGGAGATCCGTCCCGACGGCTAATTCATATGGAAAAGTTCGCGCGCATCCCCTGTTCACAACATGAGATAGGCTACCATTGCCCCTTCAAAAAGCGACACATTCTGACACTACCAACATCAGGCATGCTCGGAGTGCGCTAGATCGAAATGTAAATGTGTGCCCAAGCCCGACGGAGGTGCTTGCGAACGATGTGATCGGTTGAAGAAGGTCTGCGTCCCAGGGCAATCGTCGCGGGCGCGACAAGCTCAGCGCAATAATCCGATTGCTCGCCTCGACCAGCTTGAAGGCAAACTGGACAGCATCGTCTCGATCCTGGGCTCAAACGCATCCCTGGGTGCTCAATCGCCTGCCGTGGGAACCCCATCACCACCGATCCCGAGCTTCGGTACGTCTCGCTCTCGAGATGCATCCGTGGTTCCTGTCCCTTATCCAACCGGTACCTTGACAGCGTATGAGCTCGCTCCTGAACAGTATCTCAAGTACTTTACAACCCATTGCTTGAAGTACTTCCCCATCATCCATCTTCCCCCGGACACGGATGCGCAGCAACTGCGGCAGACGCGGCCGTTCTTATGGATCTGCATCGTGGCCGCGGCGTCTCAATCCTCACATCACAAGATCGCGCTGGGCGAAAAGATCAAACAGGAAGTGACGAGGCGAATGTTTCTTGACAACCACCCGTCGATCAAGATCGATCTTCTTCTGGGCTTGTTGATCTTCTTGGCTTGGGGTCATAACCAGATCCTCAACTCGAATCCGGCGCAGTTGGCCAGGTTCACGCAATTAGCGACGACTATGGTGTTTGATCTTCGTCTGAATAAACCTCCGCAAGAGGAATCCAATATGCTGCCGGTCAGCCAGAGACCCTTTGCGGGGAATGGACAGCCACACTCGCTCGAGGAGCGACGTGCTGTACTTGGTTGTTTTGTGCTGAGCTCAATGTGAGTATGACGGGGTCGGGAAGTCTCCCGTAATGGGAAACATGTTGTGTCTGACTTTTGAGCTCACTAGCGTCTCTGTCTACTTTGGACATATTGATCCGTTGCAGTGGACGCCTTATATGGACGAATGCACTGTGGCTTTGCTGCGAACTCAGGAGTCTCCGTACGACGAGATGTTTGTCCATCAAGTGAGGCTGCAGCGTATCGTTGGCGAAGTCGAAAATGTTCGAGAGGCCTCAACAGCTTCACCCGACTTTTATTTGAAGTTTCTGCAGCAAAAAGTTGACGAGATCAAAGTTAACATGCCTGCGCAGCTGCAACAGAATCGTACGTACTGGTTCTCTTCGCTCCAATCAAACATCGACACTATCCTGCATCTTCGGCATTTGTTTCCTTCTTGTGTCTTTCACCAAACTTCTCTCCTCGTCGTGACTAGACGTACAATTGCTCACTTCGACCGTGCTATGGCCGTCCTTCATCTTAGGTATCCTCTCCGCCACAGTATACTACACCGAGCTATCCATTTTCGGTCTCATCCTCTCTCGAAAAACCCCACCGAGATTCCAGCGCCTCGAATACCTCTACGCGTGTCTCAATACCGTCCAAGCCGCAACGAACAACTTCCTCGCCATCCCCGTCTCAGATTACCCCGGCATCTCGTGTCCCGTCTTCACCCAAATCGTCCGGTACATCATAGTGCTCTACAAGCTCTCCACTCTCAACGATCCAGTCTGGGACCTGAACCTGGTCCGTACCAACATCGACGTACTTCAAGTGATCGACCAAGTGATTCGGAATATCGAGCAAGCTATGGCCGAAGTGGGCGATCAGTGTGCTGGTGGATCGCTGGAACGCGCGAGGGATATTTTCGCAAAGTTCAAGTCTTGGTCGTTGCCGAATCTGCCGGCTACGACGGAAGCTCTTCGAGCGAGTGCGAATGTGGCCGAGGAAGGGGATTTCACTCAGATTGCGCAAAGCAATGTCTTGCTGGATGCGCTGTTCTCGGAGGACTGGTGGCTGAAGGACAATTTGTTCTATGGGTTGGAGGCAGGTGGGAATATGGACGGCTGATGGGTGAAGAGAAGACGGAAGGAAGCATTTGAACCACTACGGACTTGGCAGGAGAGCATCGATAGTCTACGCCTTCGATTTGGTCTTGTCATTTCTGAACGCTAGCTTTCTCAGACTTTGAGTCGCTCTCGTCAAAGCTTGGGTTGCTCTTGGATTTCCAATCGGGTGCCCAGCTGCAAAATCTCCTTGCCAATTTTTTCCGCCATGGGCCATTTGACGTCTGAGGATATTTCATCTTTAGCTGCTTCGTGTGGGTGTGGAGCGGCTTTCTCGCTCTTCTCGCTCACTGCCGCTTCGTCGACGGGGTAACGAGGGGGATTGAACACATATGCCACCGGGACCCAGTTGACAGCCAAAGTCAGGTAGCACACATGAAGCAGGGGCGGAAACGCGATACTTGTCAACAATTTCATCGGGCTGATGTCACCGATCCCTGATAGGATGGGTCTGATGGCTGTCAAGACGGTCCAGATGGTAACTGATAACAGACAGATGTTATACCAGACGCCATTCTTCCAGAGATCGACTTGCATCTTCTTCCACGCGGAGGAAGCACGCCGGTTCCATGAATTGAGGACACTTCCTGTGACAAAGGAAGATCCCTTGGGTTTCGCAGATACAAGATAGAATTTGAGGACGGCAAGGATGGTCGCTGATATTCGGTTAAAATCGAGAAGTTCAAAATGGAGTCGAGTCGAATCTTTGACAACGAGGGGGTATGAGAGACTTACATCCAGCGAGCCATTTGTTTTCCAAATGCGCAAAAGGGGCACTTTGGAAATTGTTTTGTGCAGCCTGCAGATATTCAAACACCCACATCATCAGGACTTGAAACGCCGACATGACTATCTGAGTCCGCGCTAGACTGGGGTAATTCCTCGGAACCAAGTCCCTAGAGACGAAGAGCAACGGCACCGCCAGGAAGCCCAAAAAACACAGAATCTCCCCAGCAATGATTCCCAATCCGTTCAGAGCAATGCTCCACCGAAGGGAGGTTGGATAGTGCTTATACTCGGGTGAGAGCATGGCAGGCATCTGCTGGGCGTGTCCGATATTCCAACGACTCCGTTGAGCACAGTGGCCTGTTAGAGAATCGGGGATCAAGCCGAACTGCAGAGGCTCCTGCACCTGGAAGGTCCGCCAGCCCATGCCATGCAATATTTGTGATAGTTGCCAGTCTTCCGAGAATGAGAATGTCGGGTAGAGTCCCACATGCACAACAGCGCTCCGGCGAAACACCGCTCCGGAACCTGCATCAATAGCCCGGCCCAGCATATCTAATGCGGCGTTCTGGCAGGTGTAGAAGTGGCTTCTCGTCTGAGAGAGCGGGTCGCCGGTAGGCAGATTGGAGAAATACTGGCGTGTGGAGATCAACGCCGCCTCATCACATTGCAGCAGATGAGGCAGAGTTGCGCGGAGGAAGTCCGGCGTTGGCACAGAGTCCGCATCAAGGACGGCGCAAAACTCCGGCGGTGACCGTCTCTGCAGTTCGGTCAACGCATAATTCAGATTCCCTGATTTAGCAAAGACCATACCCGACTGCCGGCCTCGTGAATGGTATGAGACATGGCTCCATTCCGTTTGAACTTGCGACACAGCTTCCTTCAAAGTAGCTGAGCCTCCGTCGTCTAGGACCAAGACGCGGAAACACGAGCTCGGATAGTCCAATGCGCAGGCGGCGCGGACCGTAGCCATGATGACATCCACATCCTCGCCACAGCAAGGTAGAAGCACGTCCACTCGGGGCAGAGCTTCGTTCCCCTGGAGGCGTAGTCGTCTTCGCCGTCCTTCTCGATTGACACGGAAGGCTGCAATCACCAGATTTTGATCCTTGCGAGAGAGATCTGCGGTTCTGTATGATTAGTGGTCTATTGGACCGTCCAGGCCAGGCCAGTGTTTGAACTCACGAATAAAGATCGCCTCGACCAGAAACATCATCCATGTCTGCCATTGATGCGGGCCCAGTAGGACTGCCAGGCCTCGGATAGTCAAGTAAACATTGCTCGTCCAGATCGCCAAACGGGCGACATGGTACAAGTGAGCGCGATATTTCTGCCCCCGGGAAGCCTGCGAGCTATCGGGTAGATCCCGGATATCGTAGATCAGATCTGCAGCCATTCTCGGAGATAGTATGCTCCACTCCTGTCACACTGTCTGTATACAGCGATAGGCTGCGTGACTTGCAAGGTTGCAACTGGGAATGCGTTCGAAGCCTTTGTTGATGGAAGACATGGACAGAATTTCGCTTCAGCAAAGTCCGAGGGAGGACTCACTCGCTGCATATCAAAAGGGGGAATGCTGTTGTAGCAATTTTTGTGCGCTTGTACATGAAGTGGCATTTGAGCCATTCAGACTGCGGCTATGCCGCCACGAGTGGAGTCCTGGGTCGGATCGAGCCCGGAACTGCTCTTCCGCTGACCCCGAGCTGCCAAAGATGAAGTTGAGAGCTTCACGGGCATAGTGCTCGATGGTCAATTCGCTCGGTGAGTGATCCGTGGGCAGGATATGACTCGTTGTGTTGATGATCGACTTGCTTCATCAAGAGCCTGGAAGAGTCTGTGTTGACAGGGAGGTGTGTTGTTGAGACCGTTATGGTTTGCTTCCGCGTATTCTTGCTTCTTGACCGCTTGTCTATGTTGCAGCCTCGGGTTCTCCGCAGTCTCCGCATTGAAGGCCCAGATGCTTCTCGGATGATTATCTTGATTGGACTGCCGAGTGCTTTGCTACTGTTCAGTGTTCATGCTTCATGGAGTACTGGGTGTCGATGTCCCTCTGGCCTGGGGAACAAGACCGAGTCGAAACTTGGATTTGCCATTCGTAGCTAAAGATATTGAGATTCACGCCAAGTTCGCAGGTCCACGCACATCAAACTGCCACCGGTGGGACAAGTGATTGCCGATCGGAACAGCCTCGGGCAAAGCCGAGTAGTTCCAAAAATAGGCGCCGTTGAAGAATTGGCTAGCGCGTCCTCCAGTCGTTGCAGATACAGCTGGAATGGCTCTGCTTGTGTTGACACTCGTCTGTCTATTGATATATTGATGATCAATCTCTGCCTTGGTAGGACACTCCGAGGCTAGATAATTGCTCCTGTTCTTCGGGGTCTCGTGTTGGGTGGGTGGAAGTACAGTAGTATCTGAGTATACGGTCCTCTTTCGTCAAATTTGAGGGTTCCGGAGAAATTCTTACCTATAGTGTGACTTTAGGGGGTTGACAGAGCAACCAAGTTTGGAAAAATGCACGTAAATTGCAATTTTGTCATCGCTACCTTTGCATGAGATGGTGTATCCATCCTTGATTCAGTAAGCGCCGCTGCTCGATGCTCTCGTTGGGCACAAGGTTTGTAAAGTCAGATCTCGACAGGAGTGTAGTGGAAGACTACTCATCCACGGGTCGAGGCAAAGAGAAATATCTCTCCCGTGCAAATTTCATGGCTTGATCGGGACGACGTCAATTCCGTACCGGCGATGTCTTCGCATCTCGGGCGGGGACTCAAACGTTGTCTTTCACCGGCAGTACGTGGACGACGAGGCAAAATTTCATGAGCCTCTGGCATGAGGGCCGATTCTCTGCGATGCAGATGTGTACCCTTTGAATGCACGTCTCGCTAATGGGCAGACTTGCGAGGGTTCGGTGTGTGATGGGGACCAAATTGCCATTTTTCGAGCTTTGAGCAGATGAAACCCATTGATGCAGTAGACGCGTGTTCCGCCCAAGTGTATTTAGGGCATCAGCGCACACCTGCCGTGATGAGGGTGTGTAGGTAGACCGTGGACTCTCACTGAGGACCGCAATGGCGTTGAGCGTGCTCGAGCTTCCTTTTCCGAGGCTACCGGGTGATGATTGGGTATATGCCAATATGGATGTATTTATATTTTTAAATATGACCTGCTAACTTAAAGGGCTGGAGCATCGCAGGAGGTGGAAGCAGGAAAGTCCTCTAGCTCCAGTCGTGGACGGGTGACGGTTGGAACGTGCTTGATCCCGTGACATGGATCGCTTTCTCGTGCACGGAGTATATATATTCTCGACAACGCTGGCAGCAGAACATCCCCCAGGTAAGGTATGCAGGACTAGCCGGCCACTAGTTTGAAGGGATGAAAACTTGAAAGGATTTGAGAGATATCTACTACGTCCCTCAGATGAACAGAGTTAGTGGGTTAATCACAGGGTTACCAAGTAGAAAAGAGATAAAATCCCGACCGAAAGTAAGTGATGCAATTCGTCATTGCATATCCAATCCGGACACGAGGGATGCGATACGGACTAGAGAGATGACACAGTCAGACTACCAAGGTCAGTACTTGCCTGATTGAGTCATATATCCTGGCTTCGCTGAACCAGACATGAACGTCAGTTTGGCCGAGTGGTCTAAGGCGCTAGACTTGAACGAAACCCGCTTCGGGTACCATGTTTGGGCATCTAGTATCTTCGGATGCACAGGTTCGAACCCTGTAGCTGACGTCTCATTCTTTTTGCTTGGTTCTTTTTTTGGGACTCCCTTTTCCTTATCTCCTCTCACATTCTCTGTCTTTCTTTCAATCTAAGTTCAGTTGTTCCATCTTACTTGCTTGCCTTCCATAGACTTATACATATATACTCAGTGATGATCACTGCAAAGGGCGAAAATCGATCCCCACTTGCTGTAATTCATAGCAAAAGGCAAGCAACTTCACGAAAACATAGGTCAATCCTCAAATACACTACAATAAAGGAAGGACATCTACTCTCTATATACATGTCCACCTACCCAGCACAGCACAACTACAACCACACGACTATACCCTCAACTCCATCGTCATACCCCTCCCAACCACCGCAACCTGGATCCTGCTCGATTAGACTGAACCCCTCGCGACCCTGTCAAATCCTCGACCTCGGCCTCACATACAAGGCCTCCGCCTCCACCAAAGCCAACCCTTCCCCATCCACAAGACGCCCCTCGATCCTCCACTTCCGATCCCCCTCCCCCTCCACCATCCTCGCCTGCACCATGACCACACCGGGCGTCGGCACCGGACGCAGAAACCTCGTATTCAAGTACGCCGTCACAGGACCCGGTCTCGACCCGGGTTCCTGCCGCGTCACCGCATCCCCGACCTGTCCGTTCAGCGCCAGTAACAATCCGGTACATTCATCCAGCAGGGTGGCGGCGATGCCGCCGTGGAGAATGCCCGGGTACCCGTTGAGATCGGAGCCAAGCATGAAGAACATGCGGAGTTCTGTGATGGGTGATGATGGCGATGACGATGACGATGGATGGGTATCGGTGTTCGGTTCGAAGTCAGTCGTGGAGGGCTCGCATTCAAGGCCAGAGGGCCGTCGATACTGGCTGAGACATGCGGAAAAGGTGGTTGATGTGTTGAGGGTCTTGGAGAAGAGGTTATCCTCTGTGGAGGGTTTGACGGTTCGAGAGGGAATGGTGTATGTCACGAAGGATTTGTCGTGTAGGAGGGCTGAGACCCAGGGGATGGAATTGAAGACGGTTGGGTCGTCGGTTGTCATGTTGGCATTTGGACAATTATCGATTCCCAATATCAATGTCAACAATTTCCAATGGGAAGAGAGGAGGAGTCGAGCGCGATCAGTTGGAACTGGTCAATAGGTACACTGAACGGGTCAAAGACCGATGTAAGACCGACAGGACAGAAGCAGGCAGCTGGACTCGACTGAAATGAAACCGAACAGTCTGAGATTGGAGACTCTCCGCATCTCCTCGAGGGGTTTGACCTTCTCGTGTGGCCCACATCACGGGTGTTCCTGGGTCCATGTGCGCGCGGGGGAGGCGCGGGGATACCCGTCCATCGGCCGCGGCAAAACGAAAAGTGCCCCGACCTCGAGCCTTGTAGCCGTGCCAGGTACTCAAGGGCCAAGTAGAGAGTGACTCTAGGGATATATCAAGGACAGTTAGGTTGCTATCTAACGGATTTGTCATGCATACTCATAATCGACCCAGCGAGTGAGCTGATGAACCTTGGAATCAACATCCTCATGAGTCTCAGCTTGATCGGGTAGGGGTCGAGGCTACGTGTGAGTGTCAACGAGTTGTCCTGGCGGTGCCCGCGATGTCTTTACATTTTAAGAGGAGGATGAACAGGGCACTGGACTAAACAATGTCATCAGGTCAAGCAGGAAACGTCCTCAACATGAAACGTTGGGACCACTCTTTAGAATTAAAATCCTATCACAATCCACACATGATGGGAGGCAACGGCTTGAGAACAAGAAAAAAAAATGGAGGAACTCCGAAGTCAGAAGAAGTAAAATGCAAAAAATAGAAATCTAATATCGTGGTCTCATCTATTGGGCAGTGATCTTGGTAGGGGGAACACCGATACCGTTGGTGTTGCGGAAGAACAAGACGCCCTTGCTCTCGCCGCGAGCACCCTCGGTGGGCTCAACCCACTGGCAGGCACGAGCAGAGGTCCACATGGCCTTGAAGAAACCAGTCCAGCCGGTGTGAGCCTCAGTGCGGTAGTGGGATCCCATGACCTTCTTGATGGCCTCGCTGGCCTCGTCGGCGTTGTAGAAGGGGATCGAGCTGACGTAGTGGTGCAGCACATGGGTCTCGATGATGCCGTGGAAGATGTGACGACCGACGAAGCCAAAGTCACGGTCAATAGTGGCAGCAGCGCCACGGGCAAAGCTCCACACCTCAGGCTCGTAGTGAGGAAGAGTGGGGTCGGTGTGCTGCAGGAAGGTGATGGCAACTAAGAGGGGGCAAGTGTCAGTGGATAGCTCTTCATTGATAGGCGTGAGACTTTAGTACGAGTCCAGCAGCCTCGTGTGTGACTCGTGGACTCGTACGAGAAGTAAATGAAGTTGGGGAGGAAAAAGGTTGGGAGGATATAACAGTTGACTTACCCAGCCAGTGGTTGACCCAGAGGTAGGGAATGCCGTACCACACAAGGAGGTTCATCCATCCGTAGGTGGAGCCGACATAGTAGAGAATGGAACCGGTCATGAGCAGACCCAGGTCACTGAGAACGATGAGCTTGGCGTCCTTGGCCTCGTACAGAGGGCTGGAAGGGTTGAAGTGGTTGACACCCCCACCCCAGCCGTTCTTTTTGCCCTTGCCACGGCCTTCGGGCTGCTTCTCGTGGTTGTTGTGACCGGTGACGTTGGTTAGCAGATACAGGATCCAGCCAAACAGCTGCTGGCCGACCATGTGAGTGGCAGTGGCGATGGGAGTCTCCTCCATCAGCTCGCTGAGCTCGTAGATGGTCTTGCCGATGCGTGTGGCATAGTCGCTGCGAGTCTTGGGGACGAAGACCATGTCACGGGCGAGATTGCCGGTGGCCTTGTGGTGCTTGCCGTGGGAGATCTTCCAGGAGAAGTAAGGGACCAAAAGCAGGGAGTGGCAGATCCAACCAACGGTGTCGTTGAGCACCTTGGAGGGGGAGAAGGCCTGGTGACCACACTCGTGGGCCAACACCCAGACACCGGTACCCACGAGACCCTGAATGACGGTGTAGACCGTCCAGAGAGCCACCCGGAGGGGCATTGAGGGAATGGTCTCTGGGGTGACGTAGTTGTGGAAGAGGTAGAAAACGGACGCCAGGATGGCCATATCCCGGAAGACATAGTAGAGGCTGGTGACGGCGGAGCGGTGGTAGCAGTGAGCTGGGATGGCATCACGGATCTGCTTGATGGTGAAGTCGGGGATCTTGAATTCATTGCCATAGGTGTCCAGCATCTTGGTCTGGACTTCCGGCTCTGAACCCATGGAGGACAGCGAAGTTGACGAGGGCGACTGACGCGGGCTGTCAAAGGGAGAGGCCGACACCGACGAGGGCATTGAGGAGTCGGTGGCCGGGTTGCGGTGCAGCGCAACGCGCTTGGGGAGAGCAGTCGACGACATGGTGAAGAGACGACGAACTGGGAGACGAACGAGGTGTCCTACCAAGATCGAAGGGATTCCAAGACGGGGGGGACGGGAGGTGGGAGGAAGAGAATACGAGGTAGGAGAAATGTTATATAGAAATAGACTCAGTCGGGATGGCAAAAAGGGCAGTACGGACCCTTTCCTCGGCTGTTTAATTCTGTGCAGACCGTGGGCCAATGGAAACCACACCAGAGGAGGATGTTGGGACGGACAAAAGAAGGATGAGCACAAGCCACTGGAACACGCAAAGCCCGAAAAGGACAGAGAAGGGGGAGGAGTTGGATGTAATGATTTTATGGATTTTTTTTTTTTGGATTTTGGATTTAGGGTGCTGGCACCGAAAGAGAAAGATTGGGGGCAAAAGAGATCTCCCCCAAAAGAGTCAGCAACCTCTCAATAGACTCCAATCTGATTCGGCGGATGGCAGAGTTTGTGGAGGGAGAACAATCATTGAGGGTCTCCATCCAAAGGCCCAAGACGAAAGGGGAAAAAAGAATTAAAGTTTTAGTTCCATTGATCGTCCCTTCCCAATTCGTGCAAGGGAGCATACTATCAGGTTGCCCCTGTGACTTTGCTGACTTGTACACTAGTAGTTATAACTAATTAACCACCAGTCAATAGAGTCAATACTGTCGTAGACTGTAGGGATATAGATGTAACTGGTGAGATAGGCTACAGAATGAACTTACAAAGTAGGCGCCTCCCTTATATTGACGGTTCTTTTTTGGAGTCAGATTAAAGTTGTAGTCTGGCGTCGAATGATACCAGTAAGAACGACGCCTGAACACAGATGTAGGTCAGAACATCTCAACGAAGGCGATGACAGACCGACGAGAGTCAAGAAAAGTCATGTGAAAAAAAAAGAAAAGCTCAAAGGGCTGAAAGCTGAAACGGGAAAGCAACAGAGGGCTCACATTTTTTTGCCATTCAGAATTGAGTTCTCCATTACAGTACGGATACTCGCCTCCGGTGGGGCCTTGATAAGATCTGGTAAGTTTGCAATTGGCTGTCATCCAAGTCCCAGTCCATGAAAATGGTCCAGTCCCTGCCAATCTTTAACCCTAAGGAGCATTCTGTCCCTGGACCCTGCCAAAATTGACCTTTTCAAACATGTGATGGTAGGGATTCTCAGTATTGCATTCATGGATTGTGTCAAACTGTCAATTGTTGTAACTTGTATGTAGCGGGATTTGAAAACTTTTTTTTTTCCGCAAAAATCTAGCAGACATTTTGAACCGCAAGACTACGGTACCTACCTTACCTGACTTAGGTATTTCCCAACTCCACTTCCTTCTGGACTCCATCCGCCGGGCTGGTGTACCTATGTTAAAAAAAAATATATGTGTTTTTTGGTCTTCCAGGCTAAATAATAAAGAAAGAGAAAGTCTGTCCTGATGCTCCCCAGAAATGGACAGAAAACGCTAACCAGGATGTTCCCGGATCCCAGGATCTCGCCTCTCATCCGAGGGATCTGAGTCGTCTGCAAGACACCTTGGAGGACTGTTTCGGAGAGGTCTGTCCATGCTGCATGAACGCTTCAGCCGATCGTGCGGTCATGCAGCAGGAGGTCACCGAGGTGGCCAATCATGTGGAAGACATTGCCCGCCACGCCAGCTTGCGCAGGCCGCAGACCGCAGTGCAAGAAGCCAAATCTTTCTCCCCATGTGAGGCAGTATGCCTTTAACTGCCTTATAATATATGAGTCTGGAAGTTTAGGCCCAAAATATAGTAGTACGATGCGACTGTAGCGTGTAGCGTGTAGACTGTCGGTCGCAGAGAATCAAGATGAACTCGCATCCCTACTGCTACATTGTGCATACAAAACTCCCCCCTGGCGCAGTACTGTAGTCTCGTGGCTCATCTCGGTCAGGTCCCAGTTCTCTCTTCTCTTTTATGAACGTTGAATACAAACATCCTTCCTGGATCATATGGATCACCGCTCTGGGCAAGGCACATGTAACCTTCTGAGCTTTGGCCAAACGTGTTTGTTGTTCCACCAGCTGAAAATCTTCAGCAATCGAGAAGAGACGCCACTTGGCGGTCCCGCGCCCTAGTCCCATTTGGGAACCCCAACATTCCTAATCTGATGATTTGGGTGGACTGGAGTGGAGTGCGTGATTTACTCTAAATCGTCCGAGTTCCGAAAGTACAGCAGCCGAGTAGATTCAGCGACGGCGGTACTACGGTGCTCACACCTTGGCACCTACAAGTAACTATATCGGTACCTGCGTACCAACAGTAGTAGTACTACTATCATACTATGTGTAGACTCTAGAAGACTGCTTGTGCCTTCTTGCTTCTGTTCCTATCACCGGTCCACACTGATACCGTACACTTTCCGCCAAGGCCAGTAGTATGAAGGCCCTTCACATGTAGTATTCTTGTGCTACTCAGTACTGCAGCGTGCAGACCCTAAGCACTTGATCGACAACCATACGACTAGTACTGTCTGCCCTCTAGAATCGAGGTGAATGGTTACAGGCACAATATCATAATGATTGGAGAGGTCACACGTCTCGTGGGTCGTGTATGATACTGACCGAGGACCAACCTTAGATCACTACCCTGCTTTCTTTTAGTCCGTCTAGTCATGCTGGAGCATGCACCAAGAACCCCGTCGATCTCAACTCTTCCAAATTCTGCACTTGGGTAGTCCATACCTTCTTTATATGCGACTACCTACTAAGTAGGTACCAGGTAATGAACTCCTCTCGAGGTGTCACTATATGACATATGTACAGCACCACACTTTGTAGCTCTCCTGTCCGTCCTCTTGGCGAGAATCCCTCATCCACGGTTCCGAGTAACATTCAGGGAAAGAAAAGCCTCTGACGTACGCCTTTGCACAGTCCGTCGATTAACCTCTGCTTGACCACCGTGGTGTTCACGTCGAACGTAGAGCCAAGTGCCAGTTGTGGCAGTTAGTCACCCCAATCAATGAGCAGATAGTCATACTGGTGACGGATAGAGATGAGGGCGCCTGCGTATGACAGTGCGCACTAGGCAGTAGGACTACCTTAGGCAGTAGGCACTAAACGGCGTAAACGCCCAGTGAGGATACTCGACTCGACCATGGAGTATGGTCCATCCCATCTTCCCGCAATTATCACATGCCGATGTGTCTCGCCCCAGGAAGCATGTGCGGACGGCCAGCTAGATCTGGCGATCGACCCGGGCCTCGGCGGGCCATTTTAGGATTGTACAACCAGTGGCATTGTAGTTGGATTGTACTAGGTACCTTCTACCTACCTGGGTAGTAGGCACTAGGCATCAGTACATTTCAATTTGGACACAGCAAAGTATCGTGATGCTTGAACGTGAATACCGAAGCTGTAGAGACAAGAGACGTGGAAAGTAGTGACTAGTACATCTTGTAACCGTGTGCAGTGTACACTGTATAGTAGTACGCTCGGCAGCCCAGGGAAGTACCTAATACCTACACACATTTCGAGCTTGTCGTTGATCCTCACCACGGCCGACCATCAATGACAAGTGCTGAAGTAAGAGTAAGATACTGTATCTCAAGAGAGGCGAGGGCCAGCCACGAGGATGGCAGAGGACTTGGTTTGCATGTGAGACGTACTCGAATTGGAAGTTCAATATCGGGCCGTGATGTGTGAGTTTGTCACTGGACTTGCACCAGGGCATGAGCATCTGATTCAGACAGAAGAGAGAAGACAAATTGAGGAGTCAAGACATCACGACAGCGAAGCTCATAATATTGAATAATGACCAGGGATCTTGCGAGATCAAACACCCTCTGTGGCAGCGCGTCGGCGAATTCTCGGCCGACACTTCAACTCTCGGCCATCATCTCGTCACAGAAAACTGTCAGTATAACGTACGATATGAACTACAGGTGGACCACTCCAGTATAGAATCCATGACACGGGGCCAAACACCAGTACTACCAAAAGACTCCCATCAATTGTACATGTATGATTGTATGGTTGTATATCTTTGGAGCGATATCAAATTAAAAGCGTGACGACAACTGGATTCAGACCACAGTACAATCTACAGACCCTCCAGCTCCACGCCGATAACCGAGTCTCTCCCGTGTCGCATGTGAATCCGACGATCGAACGCAAAACCCTCAGCTCGCAATCCAATATCAATTCCTACCAGACCACTGCAGTGCAGTCCCTTGTCCACCCCGTGCCATCACTCAAATGGAAGCATCCAGCGAAAAAGGAAATTTCCGCGGATCGGTCCACTTGTTCCACGCCCTCCGATCTTGTTGGGCCGGTCCCACTTGCATCTCTTTTGTTGAGGAGGGTCCCGTACCCAATCGTTCTGAATCTCCACCATCCACCGCCTGTCATGGAAGGGGCCCAGTCTCCACCTTCGAAAGATGGGTTCTGAGGTGTTTCTTTCTTCCTTTCTTTCTTTTCTTTTTTTTTTTTTTTTGCATTTTGAAGGGTATCCGTCGTACCGTAATTTGGAATTTGGGATGCTGTGTCTTTTTTGCGGAATCGGGCGACTTGGGCTGGGTCCAGGCCCGAGAGACAGCAGTTGAAGAGCTTGACCGTAGGAAGCTTCTGTCAAGTGAGCGGTGGGGTTGAAGATTATGTCTTTAGCGTTCACAATGGAATCAAACAGTGTGTTGCCCGATGGTCACTGCCCACTGTCCACTGCCCACTGCCCATCAGGAACTACACCCTCCACCGCAACAAGAAAAGAACCAATGAAGGATGTCCTCCGGGCTGCAGGTGGATGATATGACTACATATCATCTACATACATTGCCGTGGAAATCTCGAAAACTCACGTAGCCGCGGACAAGTCATCACTCCTGTCAATAACCTTGACATTGAAGATTGCGTTCATGACTCGTCGATCTATTCTATATGTACATGTGCCTACGGCCATCTGTGCACTGGCCGAGTAAGTGGTGAATGATCTCTCCCTCTCTCGAGAGAGACAGGAGTATAGACCGTGCGGCATGCAGTAGATGAACGAGTCAGTCTCATGGGCAAGGACTCATCATCAGCCTGCTAGGCCGGATTCTCTCAGGCCTCCACACGGCGTTCCGAATCCACCAGCCACGATGATCCACCGGGACTGCCCGAGGCGCTGAGGCTGACCGTGGTCTTGCGCAGATCCGGCAACACCAATACACTGTCGCTGTGATTTTGATAATCCACCTCACAGGCAATGGCCTGGCGTTGACCGGAACCAGTGGCGCCCCCACCCGTGCCATCCGCCGTTGGAGAAGACACGGAGGCATTGGTCGACGGCGTGGGGGGTGCAAAGGTCCGGATCTCCAAGCCAGGAAGAAGGAGGTGGCCCGGTTTTTGGGGAAGAAGCAAGATTGTGAACTTCGTAGTTTCGCCCTCGCGGGCCAAGAAGTTTCCACGTCGACGACCTCCCAGGAGCCACTGGTCCGGGTTAGCGTGGATTTCGTATGAACACTCAAGGGGCTGGTCGGCGTAGACCCGGTTGGCGGGTGAGCACCATCGTCGGGTATGGCGAATGCGTAACTCGGCTGCGATCAGTTGACCCACAGCCACGTGAGGGATCGGAGCGTGAGGGTGGCGGGCACCACTTTCGTCGGATCGTACTCGTAACTCAGCTGTATGCACTACTTGAATTTCGGGGACGTCGACGGGGATGATGATACTGCGAGTGAGTGTCGACGCCTGATCGGGAAGGCGAATGATCGGGTTGCTCTGGAGAGACAGAGAGACAGAGAGACCGAAGTTAGCTGGGAGTGGACGGGTGATAATCGAACCGGGAGACTCGCAAAGCCAAGTGGAACGCAGATCGGAAGGAATCAAAGGGTCCTGGAACGTTAAAAACGGGGGAGGGGAACAAGACGAACCTGATGCCAGCCAGAAAGCCACTGTCGCATGTTTTCAATCGGCTCCTTCAGAGCGCTCAACAAAGGCTCCCAGCTTACGCTTTGATAAGAGAGCATCTCCACCTCTCGAACTAGACCAATGGCTTCCAGATCAGCGGTGGAGAGTTGAGCACGGAAACTGTTCACAATATGCGGTGCGAGCAGTGTTGCGTACTGGGCGAATGGGCTCGACTGGATAGCAGACAGAAACAGGTTCTCAACCGCAGCAAAACATTCATCATCCACGCAGGTAAAGTCTACCCGTAGTCGAAGACTGCGAGGTGCTGCGGCGCCATTGCCGTTGGAAATGCTCGTCGACCCCGTGGGCCGGATCTTGTACAGCAGCGATCCGGGCTGCTTGGGAAATACATCCATGGCCACTGGACCTGTAACACTCGATTCGACCTCATAGACGTCAGAGCTCGGTAGGCTGCAATTGGTGATACGCAATGGGACGAGCATCGCTGGACTGATGGTAAATCTGGAAAATAGTATTGTCTCCTTGAAGATGTCCTGTACGTTCACAGAGATTGGCAACGCAGCCACGATATTGTGTGTTGTTGAAAAGGAAAAGTTGCCGTGATCGGTTTTGTAATTGATCTCGGCGCGCGCAGAGAGTGTTGTATAAGCCTCCTCGACCGTATAAGGAATACGCAATCGCACGGAGCTCTGTGCCGAGAGCTTTGCGAAGCCTATCGTACCGAGGTCTGAATCAGATTTCACCTGGACACCTCCATCGACGACTTCAACTTCAGCAATTCGTAGCCGAAGGCCGGCAGTGGCTGGTCGAATACGGATTGTCCCTGAGCTGATCTCGTCCCGTCCGCTCTGAAGTTCCAACTCCAAAGCACGCATTGCTTCTAGGTTGATCAGACGCGGCGATACCACCTTTGCTTGTAATCCACCCGGAGCGGGATAACAGTAGACGTAGGGCCGTTTGTCACCTTCGGCGCCTTCATCAGTCTCACGGAAGCCAACAGGAAGAGCAGAATGGCTCCCACTGTCGAATGAGAAGGTGATATTTCCAGACTTGAGCTCAATGCGGTCGACAAAGTACTTTCCATGGAGCGTGATCTAATCGAAAGCATTAGTGAATGTACCTGAATAGTCGTGCTCGTTTCCAATCAAAGCAAGCCAATTGACCTACCGTAGAATCAACGCGTAATACCGTCCGTGACGACTTCACAACGCAAGCCTTCGAGGTTTCGATCCAGTGCTCTGAATGTTGAGCGCCGCCCTCGCTGACCAGTCGCACCTTGACAGAATCAATATCGACTTGAGGTCCTACTAGGAATCTCAGAGATACTAAGATCTGGAAGCCATCCCTGTCCCCGAAAATTTGGATAGCGGGATCAATGCGAAGGTCCGCGAAGTAATCCGTTAATGGTGCAGTAATATCTTTTTGCATATTCGACGCTCCATTGAAAAGATCCGCTACATATCCTGCGAGTTGTTCCAACTGCAAAATCGATGGTGGAGTGGCCAGTGACCGTTCTCTCACAGTCAACTTGGACTGAGCGAAAGTCGCGAACTTGGCAAGCAAGCGCAGCATCACTTGCACGTAGTCCTCATTACGACCGAGTTGTTTCAGACAACGGGCGTACAGTTCTAGCATGCTGCCCTCCAAAACTGTCCATGATTTGCTACCGAAGAACGGGACCATTCGATGGAAATAAGAAGCTGCAGTCTCATAGTCGCCTTCTCGGTATCGCAAGATTGCGATGTCGGCAAGTGCGGTTTCTGTCGAATTGGCCCGATTGGCGACTGCGAAGTGGCGTATCATTTCGTCCGTCAGCTCCTCATAGAGAGAGAGGAAGCGCTGCTTTGACTGCAACCCTGCTTTCAAAGCAGGGAAATTGACACCAGCCAAGGTTGTTTCCTGACGCTCAGTCGAGTCACGCGGCTCAATGGCAGGCTTGTCACCGAGCGAGACATCCGCAAATCCGCTCGTGACGGCACTGATAGAGCCAAGATTGTCGCCAAACAATAGGTTCATATCACTCCAATTCTCAGACCAACCCCGACGTTGAGCAATTTCACCAAGACAACGTCGAGCCAGAAGCAAAAGCTCTCCTCTTGCAGAAGCCAGCTGCTCTGAGCCAGTTTTGGGCGGCATTGTTGGGGCAGGCTTGGAATGGTCCAGTGTTGAACGCCGTTGCATAGGCCCAGTCGGTGTGTCAGACAAGTCCTGAGTCACAGGCCGAAGTGCGAGGTTCGTGACTGGCCCAATCAGAGAACTGGAACGGCGTGGGATCTCGCTGCGACTCTCACTCATCGAGGCAGCGCGGGAAGCAGCTTTGCCTGCTTGAGATGTGGCATGAATTGTTGATTCGGGAAGAGACAGGTTAGGCGTGAAAGTTTGGTTCAGAATCTGTAGGGCTGCCGAATACGCCCATGTTGACACGAGATTATTGATAACATCAGTCTTGGAAGGGTTGGTTACATCCTCCAAAGCACATTCTAGACCGTATCGAAGATTGCGGGCAGCAAGGCTGATGAACTCCAGTGATCTTGAGCAAATCTCTGCAAGCAGCATGAAATCTTCCGCCTTCCATTCACGCTTGGCCATCTCGCCCGTGAAAAGTGACGGAGCTCTGGCTGCTCGAAGCAGCAGAGTAAGCTGTCGAGCGAAGACATAAGTGCGGAAATCGAACAAGGATATATCGCTCGCTAGAATCATTTCCCGGTACGGCAGTTTTGATGCATTGAGAGGGAATTGCTCTGGACTGATATTTAGGCTTGCAGCCTCGGGGTTCTCTCCGCCATCGCTGATCGATACATCGGAGCTGAGTAGTTCACGAGCAGCCTCTGTCCATTCTTTGCTGGAATTGGATAGTGTAGTGCCGTGCTGCTCACCACTCCCATATATTTGGTCGCGTATGGCCGCATCGAGACCGAAAGACAGTTCGTCATATCCGAGCAGAGCATCTTCGAAAAGACCGACGTTCTCAAATCCTCGCGCCAGGCCCTCCTTCAGAATGAAGAAAGTGCAAAAGTTCCAACCTGGAAGACTCCTCTGCGAGTCCTTTTCTTTTATATCTTCCTCGTATTGTGCCACGCGCAGATCGAATGACGCAAGTATCCCCTTCTTGATCTTATCAATCAAATCCTCCAGTTGATCTGCCAACTCGGGAGATTTGGCCGAGACGCCCTCCTTCGGGACGCGTAATTGCGCAACTCGATCAGGCGCTGATTTTGACGTGCCATTAAAGTCCGCTTTGATCTTCTCCAAAACCGTTGTGGACCCCCGGCCCCATTTCGAGGTGGACGAGGCGTTCCTCTCTGCGCCTTCATTGTCCTGGACCACATGCAAGATCAGCCAGTCGAAAGCATCATGCTTCTCTTGGCTACTACCGCCCGACGGTTGGGTGCCGCTCGGCGACCCATGAGCCTTGATCCATTCCCGGAGAGTCTTTCGCGCCGTGGCCTTATACGTCTCATTATCGTCACAGCGGAGAAGGTAGATCTTGAGGTAAGGTGTCTGACGCAGGCCAGGGATTTGGTGTCGTCGATGCGACACGGGCCCTTTGTCATCGCTTGAAAGATGTCGCTCGGGAGATTCGGTCTGGGCAGGCGAGAAGCCAATGCGGAGGGACTCGATGGATCGTACGGGCCGAGTCGGTGACTTCCAATGCAAGTTCTTGAGTGGTAATTTTGATTCAATGATCGGCTGTACTAGAGGGAATAATCCAAAAGGGTCCGTGTATTCAACTAGTCGGTTTGTCGCATGATTAGCCACAAGAGCGCGGACACCCATTCCGGACAGCGCAGCATCTTACCGGTGACATTGCTCGAGGCAGCCTTCGAAGAATCCATGATCAAGGCTCTTCGTGCTTTCCCGAGGACCAAGAAAAGCGCTCAATGACATTCAAAGCATGCCGATGTTGTTTGCTGTAGCAAATGTCCTCAGGGGGTCAGTTGAACAAGCTTCAATCGGCAGTACTTGCGCGCGGGGAAGAAAGATGTTTGGGGTCTTGCGAGAAAGTCGGCCAACAGCTCGGGAGTGGGTCCGCCGTGCTCCATCGAGGTAGGACCCATTTGCTCGCCATGGCTGGAAACTGTCGCCATCAACAAAACAGTAGCCGAGGTCCAATATAAGGGAGAAAACGTGAACTCAAGATAACTAGACGGCGTATCGAGAGAGCTACAATCTAGTTCTAGCGGTAGGTAGCTCAAACAGACCGGTTGAGCAATTTGTGACATCATACATTTGAGTCGACTACTTATCTCACAGGCCTTTAGAGCATCATGATAAGAACTCAATGCCTTCCCTCACACGTCTCGATGTTTCCGGACAGTACTATTGCACCCACTCAGAGGCGGGAACAAGCGTCACCACGACAGCGCAGCGTGCCGTCCACCAACACACTCTGATTCTGTTCCTGCGTCGAGACGGCCACATCCAATCCTGGGTTACCCGTAAAGAAATTGATGGGCTTCAAACCGACAATCATCTTTTCGGAAGGCATCACTGGCCAATCCTCAATCCGTGGATTGTGAGTTGACCCAAATGTATGCCATACCACAATATCTTCGTTTCTGACGTTCGCGGCAGCTTGGTCCCCTTTTCGTCGTGCAATGGCCGAGCTGATGCCGTCTCCGCCAAGAGATTGCATCGTATGGCGACCCGAGGGATATAGCTCATCGTCTTGATAGCGCGTTACCCATACTGCGTGACTACCAAACTCGGAGCGTCTGGCGTGGTACGACTGGGGGTGGGCGAGGAGCATCTGACTGTAGCACGGCAACAGCTTGAAGCCCACCGGTGTGCCGGTGATAGGATTCATCTTGTTTTCATTGATGATCTTGAATGTGCGATTGGTGGTAAAGTCGAGATCGTGTCCACCCTCGTGGGTAATCATCTGTGACTTGGTCGTGTAACCGACTCCGAAAGGATTGGGACCTTTCTCATCATCCATGGGCAAGGGGATCGACTCTTCGACCTGCAGCGAGTTGGCATATCCATCGATTGCCGGATCGATCCGAAGACAAAAGAGGTGCTGATGGTACGGAGCCAATACACCTGGCGCGACGACTGTCCCATAGCTGACTTTGTCTCCCGTGTTGATAGGGCAGGTTGACAGGATGCCCGTGGCCCGCACCTCGTAATGGATCGACGCGTCTTGGCCAAAATGAAAGGCAAAGATGTACTCGTAATTACTAACCGTGATGATCGATTGCAGTACGAGGATTCTCGACCGAGTGACCACGGCATTCTGAGTGCGATGATTGGTGTGCTTCCACAGAATTCCATCATCCTGTTCGTGACAGCACACGACATTCGGTAGCTTGAGTGGCTCCCCTGAAGCGGTGTTGTGCCATGCGTCAAAGTACTTGATCGTGCCCAAACAATCACAGCCAAGCTGCAGGTTGTTGGCATTGATCCCTGCTCCATCGTTTCCCAGGTCGAAAGCTCCCTTGCGTGGGAATGGCATACGAGGATCCCCATACGGGACAAACATCTCGGACAAGGCCAGACGGTAGAAGAGGCTTCGCCCATCGTATCGGATATCATGCAAGGTAAGACCTTCGCGATAGTTGAAGCCCACATGCATCGTCCATTTCTCCCAGCTCAGGGAATTCCCGTTCACATTGAAAGACGGTCCTTCGGGCTGCACAACCTGATACGGCCTTGTCGTGCTGCGGGGCGGAGGTCTTAACTGAGGATGATACTCACTCAGCCCCGAGGCATGAATCTTGTCATGATCATAAGGGCGTGCATTCTCACGGATACGCTCGTTTTCTGAAGAAGGTAGATGATAGATCTTGGTGACTTGCAACTGCTCCGAGACTTCGGCACACAGATCAAGCGGGTACGCATAGAAATTGGCATCTGGATGATTGAGAAGGCGCATATAAAACCAACACTACCACGTATACTTCTGCATTAGCAACCCCAGTAGAACCGTGTCTTTCCCCCCCCCTCATACGCGGAGTGCTTACCATTGTCGTTCGCTCCGACATATCGCTCATTCCGTCGGTCGCATACGCCCACGGTTCAATCACAACCTCAGCGCCCTTGGGCAGCTTGAGCTTCTGGATCTCAAGCTCAATCCTTGGATCGGCCCGGCAAGCCTTTTCCGCGGCTTGCATATACGCAGAATCAATGAACGGATGCTTCCCGAGCATGTTCTCTCGTTTCATGACAACCCCAGAAGTCAGATCGATGGTCAGTTCAATCATCATGTTCGGCTTTGATTCTTCATGCACGGTTACTTGAACGCGTGCGGCTCGAACAGGAGACACGTGCTCATGTCCATGAGGAGCGTTCTCTAAAAAAGAGACCATCACATGCTTCGGTGGCTCCTGGAGGGTGATGACACGGAAATTGAGGTCATGCCCTCGAAGCTCATTGCGAACAATTGCCGCAGCCTAGAGTCATCAAGAGCGGTCCGTCAATTTTAGTCCACCTACTGACACTGCGGGGGATCAGACCTTTACGATTTCTCCAGGCGAGAGAGGGTCGAAAGGATGAGGGTTCATCATCTTGACGGAAAAGGTTTCACAGTCGATATCTTCTGACTCTGAGTACGACCGCTTGAATAGTGGCATGTACCAGTCAAGACTCGAAGTCCTAAGAGCAGAACCGGCCGCTGTTATATACGAGAGAACCCCAAGGCGGGGAAACACAAGCTTGTTGGCTTATACAGCAAGCCTGCAGATCCAGATCAATCCACCACCCCAAGACTTCCATGAGATAGAGATCGCGGCTGGCGCTATCCAGCACGGGCGAGTTCCGGCAGGAATTTCGCATTGATCGCCGAGTCCGCAAAGGTCAGGTCGACGCGAGCGCAGATAACGGATTGAGTTCGTAGCAGGTTTCCGATCTCCATCTCAGCCGATGAGAGTGAATGCGCGATATTCGCTAAAGTATAAGTCCAGCCGGAGAGCTGCCTCACATTGGATCCCAAGCCCACGCGGGGGCAGGGAATCCGCTAAGGTTAAGAATAGCCGGAGAGCGCAGCTCACCACCTTCACAAGGGACGTGATCGGTAAGCTGTGCTGAACCTTTCCTGGGAATTACTCATCAATCTGCCACTTTGGAACTTCATCCATTGCTGGATGATTTTTGGAAATGATTGTGGGGACCTGATTTGAGAAGTGACGCCCTTGAGAATGAATCTGCAATGACGAGTCGTCACTGCGAGGGCCGTGAGTCTTCGCTTGCTCCTGGAGATCCTGAAGATCGGGCAACAAGCGATCATGTCTGGTGCCGAGATGGAACATTGAGCTGATAGGCATGTCGAATCATACTTGCTGCTGAAATCACTACTCCTCACAGGTACCGTCTTTCATTGAAGGGCTTACGGAAACAGATCGAGAAGATCAAGAGTATGGCGTATTCCAGTACTGGTCTTGCTGCCTGAAGGTGTGCCACTACCACTACCTACCGGGCCTACTCATTACACAGGACTTCCGAAGTTCATAACTTGATAGGTAAACCAAGGTCACGATCTTGAGCTTCACGGTCTATAGGCAAGACATGCATCCTCTACTCCTCAATTGCTGGCTGTCGGGCTTTCCACTCTTTGGCGCAATTCTCAAAGGTGACAAACTCCACCTCCTCCCCCTTCTGCTTCAACCAGCTAATCATCCGGTCGATCATGCCAATGACATGAGCCATGCCACTCGTGTCCGGATGAAGAATGAGTGGGAAGACAAAGTCGTCAGTCTCGTTGTACAGGAATTCAAAACGGGACTTCCAGTTCTCCTCGATGGCCGTAGGGCTGACGAAGCCGTGGGAATTCGGCGCCGCGGGGAGAAACTGCATGGGAGTCATGTCTTCCATGTACCAATTGCAGGGGATTTCCACCAGCGTCTTTTCCGTCCGCGGACCCGGAGACGCCAGCGGTTTCATCCATGTGGTTGCAGGTTGGGAGGGGGAAAAGTCGATGGGCTTGATGGGTGGAAGTTGAGGAAGGAAGTATAAAGCCGAGTCGTGATGGGTGAGGGACGTATCTGGGTAGTCAGAGCCACGTTAGAGCCACGTTAGAGCCGAGTGTCGCCAGACGGCGTGGTTGATGCGAGAGAAACACATACCGTATAGGAATCCATGTTCCTCCAAGACCTTCACGGTATGTTCCCTCAGTAAATACAGGGGTGCTCTCCAGCCACGGGGCTTCTTCCCAGTCAACTCCGTCGCCAGCTGAACGCACTTGGCAATTACATCCCGCTCTTGTTCCTCGGTCATCTGGTTGGCGCCTTCATGAGAGTATCCATGACATCCGACCTCGGCGCCTGAGTCAACGATTGTCTTGGTCTCATTCGGGAATGACTCGAGTGAATGGCCTGGCACGAACCAGGTCACTTTAGAGGAGATGTAGTGCTTTTTGAATAGCCGTAGGAGACGTGGGACTCCCACTTGAGCTGCAAAATAGCCACTGCTGTAATCAGACAGACTGTTGGTCTCTGACGCTCCAGTTCCGAGGAATCCCGACACTGCATCAAAGTCGACCGAGAGCAAGATCTGAATGCGACGCTTCTTGGCCTCGATAGTCGGAGGACTTGTCACAGTCGTCGCTAAGTTCGTGGAAGCCGCCCTCGCATCCCCGAGTACCTCGTCAGCTCTCCATACCACGCGACCCTCCATACCTCCGTCCACCGAGAGGCATTGTCCAGTGATGTGGCCCGCAGCTCGGTGACTGGCCAGGAATGCCATGGTTCGCGCGACATCCTGAGGCTGTGCGATCCTCGCCAGAGGTACTGTAGCCTGCGCCTCGTTCCATAACTCCTTCGGGTCATCCAGTCGCCCGGTGATCATTGGTGTATCGACCCATCCAGGTGCGACAGCATTGATGCGCGCCTTCGAATTGATCTTCACAATCTCATTCTTCACGCTGCGTACCAGTCCATACTGAAGACCTGCCTTTCCAGAGGCATATTCAGCATGTCCAGCTTGGCCAAACTTGCCTGTCTCGGACCCAGTGACAACGATAGCCAGGTTCTCCAACTCGGCGTGACCGGCGGCCGCCTGGGCCTCGACGGCGCTTCGCAGGAAGTGTTTGATGGTCAGGAATGTGCCTCGGATGTTGGTCTTGTAAGTTTTCTCCCAGACGTCCACTGGGATCTCCCAGATATTATAATCGGACGATTCATCGGTAATGCCGGCATTAGCAATCAAAATGTTGATCGGGCCAAAGTGCTCGACGGCAGATTGAATGCACGAAGCCACCGATGACTCGGATGAAATATCTCCATTGACGGAGAAAAAGTTGGACTCATTGGCAGATGAAGGCGCAGGGATCTGGCGAAGATCATGCGCAGTCACTTTGCATCCTTGCCCTAGAGGTGTACTTTAAATCAGTACTGCATTATTGAAGAAAAGCACTAGCTGCTTGCATACCTAGGAATTCCTTAATGGCTTCTTGACCAACGCCACCGGCTGCGCCAGTGACCAACACATGATACCCTTCAATGGCGAGAAAGCTCATGGTCAACTTAGGTGACACCAAGAAGCAGTATTGTCCAACGACCGGACTTGAGCGAGGGAGCTGCGCAGCTGGGAGCTCGAGTCTACTTATGGTAACTGGCATCCGATCTGGAGGCGTGGGGCGGGGTGTCGCTGTCTCGGGCGGGTCGAGTGGATCGCAAAGAGTGAGGTCGGACCAGTTCGTTATTCGGCCACGATCGATTGCGGATACCAGCAAGGCAAAGTCGAGAAGAGTCATTGGACGACGAATGGAGACGGCTTGGCTTAGTCGAGACTTTTCATTTACTAATTGGGGCATGTGTACACGATGGAAGCACGAGGCGAGCTATTTGCTGTCGACCTCGCCAGTCAGGTCAATCGAAATGCCGGATTCTATTTACTTTGAATGAGAGAGTGCCATGAGCGCTTCTACGAGGTCATCTTTCAGGGCGTACACTTCGCAGGCCACCCCTCCACAATTCGAATTCTACCTCGCTTCTTTCACCGTCTTCTTTGTGTGCCTGACCAGAATCACGGTCCAAATTGAGCGAGGCCGTACCTGACGTCCAAGGCGCAAAGACGAGTTTCATCGTCCTCCGGGTGCTGTATTCTATCGCTGGCGGCGGCATCAGCGCTTGTTGGGAGGACGCAGACGGGAAGGGATGCGAGGGCCGATCGGGATCGGCCGCTCTTCGAGAAGAGATTGCAGATTGGGCTCGATCAGCATGTGCTGCGGATGCAGATGTGATTGAATTTGATGTCATGTCGGAGAGGCTTTCTCTTCCAGTAGAGCCCTGAGTGGCGTCTTTCTCTACAGGCGTAGAGGGTAGATTGGAAGAGCCATGATGCGACCCAAATGCAAGTGCCGAGCGTCTCTCTTCTTTCTTGAGCGCGATACGGCAAGCAATCTGTGTTGACCAAAAATATCCCAAGGCGGGAGTCTTGGGGTTCGTCTCATATGCGACACCATCGCCCCATCCAGTAAAGAAGCGCTCTTGGTGCACCAGACTCAAGATGCTGTTGCGCGCCGGGTTTTCGATGATATAAGAACCATCGAACTTCTCGTCATCCGGAGCGTGGTACGGGGATGATGAGATGGCTTGACTTGAAGACGGCGGGCCCTGGCTACTTTGCGACAACTGCTCGATATTGTCGGATCGTGTTCTCTTGACGGGAGATGGCGCCCAAGCTTCGCGCGCCACTGCGCTTTGGCTTAGGGTCGACGACAAGCCTGGCCGCTGAGCTGGATCGGCACCAATTCCATCCGCAGGCTCGAATCGATCGGAGACCTGATTTGCTACCACGATGGCAATGTTTTCTCGGGCAGCCAGATTGCGTAGCATCTGCCCCAGCCGTGCAAGCTCGCTCGACCGTGTAGATATCGCCAGGATGTTATTCGATGAGAGTTCAGCACGGTAGTTTGAAGTGACAGAATCAATTATCACCAGACCAACGTTGTAATTCGCAATCGCCACTGGAAGCTGGTACTGAAGGATGTGGTCCTGAGCCTCCAGGTCCATCGCGTTGATCGCCAAGATGTTCTCGAGTGAGGGCGTCTGGTCTGCAGGTAGGGTTGACAGCGTCGGATGAGATTCCAGCATCTGTGACAGACGATTCGTGGCCAGCGGATGTTCTGTTGAGATGTACACGGCATGCGAGGGGAGACCGTTGCGTTCGACCAGCTGGGTCGCCAGGAGGAGACTCAACAAGAATTGAGTCTTGCCGCTACCACTACACAACAAGCGCTCAACGCATGTCAGAACAGAACGGAATCTCCAAACGTCAGGGCCCACTGGAGGTAAGAGACTGGGCAGACCTTTCACCAGTAATCTCCGTCACATATCCCATGGGAATGCCCCCGCCGAGGACTGCATCCAGCCCCGGATCGAGCGTGCTGATGGTCTTCCATCGCGACCCATCGAGCTTGTTGGAGGACCCGGGTGCCAACAGGATGGGGTCCGAAAGGAAGCTCGAGCTAGGCTCAGCACTCGACGATGTCTCTATGTCAGATTGTACCTTCTCGAATCCAAGATCAGTGTGTAGGGCGTCGACGATCTGGGCGGAGAGCCGCCGCACATCCGCCGGAGGCACATGAGCGCGTTTGGCGATTTCAAGCGTCTCGAGAGTGATGAGATCGACGGTGGTGATCCTGCTTCGCTCCAGGGGTGGGAGAATATGAGCATAGGATTTCACCGCGAAATCAGGCAGAACAGACAAAAGATCCATAAGAATGCATCGCAGAGGGGAAAACCGGCGAGTGCCTCCATGGAGTGGGCGCGTCGCAGTTGTCGATGAGTTTCCGCGCGATCGTGTGGGGCGTCTGGGTTGATCCGCGGCAATTTTGGAGGAGCATGACTCGCTCATCGAGCGACCGGAGTTGAGACAGCACTGGGGCGGACTTGAGAGCGTCAGATCCGATCGGTCGAGAGATTGCTAGGTAACTACAGAGTAGTAGCACAGACTACAGACTACAGACTACAGACTACAGTGAGTACAGCGCACTCCATCGAAGCTGATTGTAGACATTCAGGATACTGGTCGAATCGAGCATTTCGATCGGCTTCTCAAGTCTGACGAAGAGATTTTGGTACAGACAAGTATCATCATATAATGGACATGTGGACGTCAAGATCATGGAGATTCATTCTGGTATTATCACGGATCTTGAGGCATGTTTATTGCAGTGTTTCTCTGTTCGATGGTCCATGCTTCCACGATGGAAGTGGATACTCTCAACTCCGGTGGCCATTACTCAAGTCCGAACCGCGCAACTGCGTCTCAGTTGTCGAACTATAGAAAGGTACTCCTCAGCGTCAACTTTAAAAAAGGCTGGCTAAATGCAATGCTTGAGCTAGCAACAAGCTCGTATGGTTAGCTCATAGCACCTAAGTCTGGATTCGCAGATATCTTGATCACTATCGACATTCATATCCTCTCCCTTATTCATAATGGCAATTGACTCGACAACCGAGAACCTCCAGAGTCAGACACACACAGAGCGAGCAGCTGGACCTGTTGGTACCCTTTCGAATCAATCAACCCAGTCCAACATATGCAGCCCTTCAGAACATGACAAACACGTCGTTCCAGAGGCTCCAAACAGCATCTTTGACAGGCGGCAAAAATGGCTTATTGTGACCATAGTCTCGACCGCGGCAACATGTATGTCCGAGCTTACCTACATGTTTTCATTCGCTTCGCCCAACTCGAATCGCTAAGTCATCACAGTCTCTGGTTTCGCATCAAATATCTACTTTCCAGCTCTTCCCACAATTGCATCTGATCTCAATGTGTCACTCGAACTCGTCGATCTGACCGTGACGTCGTATCTCATCTTCCAGGGCCTGGCGCCCAGCCTTTGGGGGCCAATCTCCGATGTCAAAGGTCGGCGCATTGCATATCTCCTCACTTTCTTGGTCTTCCTAGGCGCATGCGTTGGTCTAGCCGAGACCAAGAACTACGCCGCTCTCTTTGTTCTTCGATGTCTCCAGAGTACCGGGAGCGCCAGTACCATCGCCATTGGGTCCGGTGTCATTGGAGATATCACCACGCGCGAAGAGCGCGGCGGATTCATGGGTATCTTCCAAGCAGGCCTCTTAGTCCCGGTGGCGGCTGGTCCTGTAACCGGGGGCGCTGTTGCTGGTACACTAGGCTGGCGGGCGATCTTCTGGGTGTTGACTGCTTATAGCGGGGCTTTTCTGCTTGCGATGCTTGTGCTGTTACCTGAGACGCTACGCTCGCTGGTCGCAAATGGAAGCCACACAAGTTCATCCAACGTCTTGACCAAGTACCCCCTGGTAATTTATCAGAGGCGCACCAAAGTGGAATGGGACCCAAACGACACGCCGCCGCAGACTACCCGAAAACACATCGATTTGACGGGTCCTTTTCGTATTCTCACGACCAGAGATGCGGCACCGATCATCGTGTTTCTTGCGATATACTACGCTGTATGGCAGATGAGCATCACTGCCATGTCCTCGCTGTTCAAGGAAAGATATGGACTCAGTGAGATCCAAATCGGGCTGACTTTCATCGCCAATGGGGTTGGCTCTATGGTTGGCACGTTGATCACAGGCAAGATCCTGGACCTTGACTACCGCAAAGTCAGAAGCAAGTTCGAGGCACAACACGACCTTGAAGGACCTGAGAGAGCGGGGGATGAAAAGGACTTTCCCTTGGAAAAGGCACGCCTGCGGCTGATCCCGATATTTGCGGGCTCTCAATGCTTGTCACTGATCCTCTTCGGCTGGACTATCCAGTATACCGTCCACATTTCGGTCCCTATCATTTCCACATTCATTACCGGGTGGACGGTTGTATCGATGCAGTCGGCGATCATGACCTATCTTGTCGATACCTTCCATGATAGGAGCGCGGCCGCAAGTGCCAGTATCAATTTGGCTCGATGCTTATTTGCAGCGGGTGGCACCAGTTTCGTGATGCCCCTAATTGATGCTGTTGGAGCAGGTGTCTGTTTTACAATTTGTGCGGCTGTGCAGGTTGTTTCACTGGCGGCACCTCTTATCCAAGTGAAGTACGCGGGTGCATGGAGGAGAGCTGCCGAGGAGAAGAAGAGAAAAATGAATGGGCTGGCTCATTCGTAGGAACAATACAAATGGATTGATTTTTTCAATAATTCTCTTTCGATGTTCAGGTGTATTTGACACGCCCAAAGCGTCTGTGCTTTTGAACCGAATCTGAGTGGAAAGAAGCTTCGAAGCGGTGTCTATTCTCGGGTCATAAAGCCGCATATGTCCAAAGTATGGTTTCACTAGATCATGTCTTCCAGCGCAAATCCACCCATCATAAATGCGATGTCGCTTAATGTTCCGATGTCTAGTATACGATTCTCTCCTGCTAGGTCTCCGGCTCAGTTGAATTCTCTAGATGACGATGGCCCATCGAAGAACAATAGCCTCATCAACAGCAACAGCCATGTTTCACTCATTCACCCCCGGGGCTGCACCACTGCTGCTAGGTAGTGCTTCCTTGAGTATTTGAGCCCGCGATTAATGAGACAGTCGAAGCAATCGCAGTGGCCGCGCCAGTAGTCGTCGCAGCGATGCTCCCAGCATTGGCTTCAGCCGTATACCTCGCGCTGGTTGCGGTGGCTGTCGAAGAACCCAAGCCTAGTGAGGTAACCCATGCCGGCACGGCTTCCGTTTGGGAGATGGGTGTCTCTTTGCCAGCTTTGATACATGGTGCAAAGGGCTGCCGAGCCGGCACTGATAGGAGTGCAGCCTACGGAAGACCAGCTGTGTTGTATCAGTATGATGGGTTCACAGCTACCCAGAGGTGATCGACAGGATTATTCCCTCACAGTTGGCCCGAAGGATCAGTATATGAGCATCCAACGTAAGACGGGCCTTTGACGATTGCCCCCCCGGTAGCTCCAAGAAAGTGTGCACTATACAGGCATAAGCGACATAGGTCGTATAGTATGAGGCATCCTAGACCATATCGATCGATATGTTGCTTTGCTCATGAGCACCGGATATGATCACGGCTTACACTAGCAGTTGTAGAGTACGCGAAGGCTCGAAAGTCTCAGTTTCAGGCGAAGGGTCTCTTCAAGCTGTTCGGGCAGTCCGTCATCTGACGACCTTGGCTGGAATCCTTTACAGTCTTGGGCGATGTGTAAGCCCGAACCACCAAGGCGTACCAGTTTGGATCACACGAGCACATTGGACTGCGCCGTGGGAAGGAACAGAAAAAGCCATGTGAGCTCTTAAGTGGCTCGACTGCAAGGTACTAGAGTGCGACTCATCGTATTGGGGAGCAATTTTCTCTCCCAATATTTGAAGTCTCGCATCAGTGGAGGTGAAATTCGCTGTCCAGTCTGCTGTCTCCGGAGCTACTTGGGATAGAGGGGTCCTACGTAATAGGGAACATGATAGAGTAGATGATGCTTAGATACCTAGTTTGTCAGCCCTACATATCACGCAACTAAAGTTGAATTGACGTGATTTTGTATTCGCGATGGCTTTGGCCATTTAAATCAAGGTTGGGCTTGGTAACTAGGTATGGCTTGTGTCAACCCAATTGAGACCCTATAACAGCTGCTCGATTCTTGTGTGTCATTGGAAGGGAAAACATATCATGAAGCAATCGCAACTCACACGTCTAAGTTCTGGATATTTTGCCGGGCACTTGGAGGTGGGTCAGGCAATTACATTCTGTGGAGAGCTAGCGGTCTCAAGCCGGCTTTGGACTCCTTGGGTTTGCTATGTTCCTCCATCGTGTAGAGGGACAAGGCGCATGGCTTCTGTAAGTGGCTAACCACAGGCTGTGTAGCAGCCCTGGTTTGGAGGCGAATCCCACCCGTAGGTGACCTGCATCGGCCTGGTCGGCATCAACAATTCCTTGCGAATTGAGAGAGATCTTATCTGGGGAAGAAGGACGATAGTAGATGGCAATCATACAAGCCATCGCGGCGAGGGAGATTTCCCTTGGGCCTTTCGCCCCTCTCGACCCGAATTTCCGCTGCTCGGGCATGAGATCGATGCGATTGTGGTCATTGTATGATTGTACTAACAGTAACTACTGCAAAACTCACCTTTCATGACCTCATTTTTACACTTTCCTATCAGCCACTTCTGTCGCTAGTGTAGCTCAACTGTGGGGACCGAGAGGAGTCACTTGAAACCCGGGCAGGTCGACAGCTTCGACAGCATACTTCTTGAAGGAAAAGACCAGCGTGTGCGATCGGCTCGGATGGGTCTTCGCCAAAGTTGAGATTCGATAGGATCATCAGAAGATCCTCATGGTGACAACCACGGCCGAGCCCCGATCTAGCCACGCCCGGTCCTGCATCGGCTCGGCTAACCCCAGCAAGGCGGTATTACTATCGTATCCAGGTTATCATCGCCAGGAAGTGTTTATCCTGGCGTACAGTCCAGTAGTACTGGACACTGGACAGTACTGCTTGCTCTTGAGTTCTGTTGCGAGCACCAAAGCAAAGCATGAGACCCCAGCCTAAGGTATGTGACGAGAAATTGTGTTTGACCGCACCTGAGTGACGACAGCGAGTCCGTGACCGAATAGTGGCTTGAGAGGAAGATTTCACCTCCTCTGGATTCTGGGCAGTGGACACTGGAGTACTGGACCAACCTTCTCCAGACCACGGAATGTTGTTTCCAACTTTGGCGTGGACGAGCTGAACCATGTCATTGTCCTTGTCAGCAGAGAGTACATAAAATACCAGGCGTGTACGGTAACAAATGATACATGGCTGTTCGGATCTTCGCCACCGCCATGGACGGTCTAGGCAGGCGTCAAAAAGTAAATTCTGATCAGATGTTGCTGCGAGAACTGGGAGAATAGGGGATCCGATTATCGATCATCTTGAAACTGCCTCTTGATAACTTCAGATCAGATAATCAAATCTGATCGCCCCTCCAAAGGCTTGACGTTGAAAATAAATCAGTGGGATCTCTCCGGTCCGTTGGACTGGGATCGCGGCAGCCATCCAGCTCACAGTCAATGGGGCACGGAACGTGGAGTCGGTTCGCATTCCCAAGATTTGCATGCTCAGACAAGAATCCGTCTCATCAGGGGGGCCAAGTCTGCATCCACCTTGAAGCCAATAGGCACCACGCGCGTGGGATTCCATGCAGTCCACGCAATTATGCAGTAGCTTATTGACTCTACACGACTCTACATCGATGATCTATAATAGTCACCCTCGAAGTTTCAAAAGTATGGAATTGTAGGACGGTACTAGTGTACTACTGTACTGCAAGTGCAGGGTTCCTTGAGCGGGACAGCGGGTTACACTTTACACTTTACACCCTGCAATCTGCAATTCTGCATACCTCATACAAATGATACAATCATACATATTACATAGCCGACTGTACAATTGTACAGTAACTCAACTACGCACTGACTGAATAAAATACTAAGTAGAATAAAAAGGCAACGCTACAGTGTTAGCGTGCATTGCGAACCAGTCCCGACTCCCGACTACCGAGACTTGGTGACGATCCAATAAGTTCCGCGATGATCATGAGGTCAGAGGATCATCGTCTTGGAACACCTTCCTTCATGGTCGGATCTACATACAATAGTAAAAATAGTCATATTGGTCCTTTCTCGTTTCCAGTTTCGATTTTATGAATGTCAAGGTCAGTCGAAAGCCGTCTTATCTACGGAGAACGAGGGGTGGATGCGCCATGGACCCTCTAAAGACCTGGACTCAAGGTGGCTGTCCATGACTCCATGTTTAATCATGACAAGGTATGATGGTAGCCGATTTGTGCACTCGTACAGTACTGAAATGAGTATAATTATGTAAAATTGTAAATACGGTGAAGAACTGTCCCAGAACGCGTGAGCGACGAAGCGAGGGCGCCAATCTATCTCATCTTTTCAAGCATCCCACCTAAACCGCGAGGTCCTATTCCTAAAGAACTTCACCGTACGCGCGCCCAGAGGATCTCCTCGGAATCCGTCAGCCCCGCTATGGGATGATCTTGCAATATCACTAGATTAGTTGGCTTAGTAGTTTACTACTTAAATTAGTAGTTAGTATTTAGTAAATTAGTTCCTCGTTTACTAATAAGTAGCTAGTCTTAATCTCTCCAGGTGGTCCATACCGAACACGCTACTACTGTATGCGATGAAAGTGATAAGGAACACGGGGCTCTGAGAGTCAAATTTGAAAACGGTACGATGTAACGATTGGAGATTCCGTACCGTACTTTTGACGGAACAACCGTTTTTGTAGCTTCGCTGGAACGCGGCTGTCCCTTCACCCTTGAGTCTCAGTCAACCTATTCGTAACCGATGTCGATTGTCGACGCGTCGAGATCTGCAACGTCAATCCTCGAGCCTCTCAAGCCCCCGACCCCGCCGACTACGCCTTCAAAATTTAGAGGCTCGTGGCAAAGCGGCAAGGCACAGAGATTTGCTTAGCGAGCCGTCGATTCTCCGCTTGATCTGAGGCGGTTTCTACACAATCAACGCATCGCGACCATGGAACTTGAGTGCGTGTCCTTGTCGCAGCCCGGACCAGCGCGAGACGAGTCTTCCTGTATGCCTACAGCCAAGGCAGGGGCCCCACTGGGCTTGGCAACCAGCAACGCATACAAGCATCGAAGCCAACCTGGAGATGAAACTCAGACTTGGCCTGTGAAAGATGTAGTGCCCGGATTCTATCTTTGAAAGATGACAGGATCTGGCCTAACTATAAGTGTCGGCTATATTCCATCTAGCGGTGGTTATCAGCGGATGACTACAGAGCCCGCAGACCGTAGCATCGTAGAATTCAGACCACCATCGCTACACGGCTATAGTATCAGATTTATCGATTATTACGTAGTTCAGCTGAATAATACACGTCATACGATATGAAGATTCATGTGATCCTGTGTATATTTATGCTTGATTTATGTATGCCTGACAATCAATCTGTGTCGAAGTCTCTGAAATCTAAAGCCTTATGCTTCTATGAAATTGTGACGGATACTGTATTGTGATTGTATGACAATGATATTAACAATACAGCAGAATACATGGTTAGCGTGTCTCTGCGCAGCCAGACGGAGTGGTTTCCATTCTTCCCGTCCGCCCCGCCCATACATGACCAATCAAAGTAAGTATACGCCCGTGATAATTTTCCGCTCTTGGTAACCCGCATTTCGGTAATCTATGATGGAGCCTCCCGCTGGGGTTCATTGCCCAGTTTCAGGCTCCACGATGGACATCATTATGGAGATGGGACATTACTATTATGTACGTCCAAAGCCAACGCAACGGCCTCCTGAGCCACCAGTATTCGATTGCTTTCCGCCCTGATGCAAGCGGTTGGGCTCTCTGAAATCGGAACTTCTTAAGGGGCCATGCCGAAATCCGTGCGACTGAGATGATGGTACAGCACAGTGACTGTAAAGTGTCAAGACTGAAAGTAAAGACTGAAAGTAAAGACTGAAAGTAAAGACTGAAAGTAAAGACTGAAAGTAAAGACTGAAAGTAAAGACTGAAAGTAGACTAAAGCTAATACAGCCGTACGGCGTACTGTATGATGCATGTAACGTGGTCAGTCGTAGACTCCTAGTCTCACAGTCACCGTAATTTTGTATTTCGTGGTACAGTACCAGGCCGTCCGCCTCTCCCCAAAAGCACCTGGTTTGGCGATCAGCCCGTCCAATGTGTGCTGCTGCTGCACTCTCGACTTGGCTTTGCCTTTCTGGCGAACTCGCATCTGCTTTTCGTTAGCCCCCCTCTCTCACAATCCTTGTCTTTCTCATCTCTCGTCGACCTTGAGACCCCGTTGCTTTCCAACGTCGGGCTTTTCCTATCCGTGGCCTTTTGACCAGGGCAATCCTGCTCAACGAGCGAAGAATCGTCATCCCCCAGCTCGACTCCGAGCGACCTTCGGTGCTGCTCATCTCATCCGGATCACTGCTTGACTCCGACCGTCGCACACTGACCGCCCACGACCCCCGTACACGAAAGGGCCGTGCCGGAATCTCGGGACCATTGGGAAATCAGGAGTGTCGGGTCTGTTAGAAATCGTCGGGAATCTGCGCATTGTGGGATCTCGTGCGGCTGGCAGCGAGGACTCGACCATACCGATTGGGTTGATCGTCCGATCCATTAGACACGAGTCATACATCACGATGTACGTGTTTGCGAATATCCACCTCGCAATGACGAGTGCTGGTCTGGCTACGCACCGAATACCCTGGCCGATGGCGCAGCGATGCTAATCACACACGCTCATTCTCCCCCACAGAACTTCGTCATCGTCAAATACATTAGGTGCCAGCAATGGCTTCTCGACCGAATCCGATGACGTCCAAGAACGAGACCACCCAGTCGGTGAGCCGAATCACTCGCGAGGGCAAGAAGCTCACATACACGCTAAGTGTGATGCAACAACCTGAACGCGCCAGAGCATGCGGTGCTGGTGCCAAGTGTATGTGCTCAGCTCATTGAGTCGTTCCCAAGGGCGTGCCAGACTGCGTACGGGGGTCGCTAACAAGATCGCTTCGGAATGGACCTACAGCTTCAGCCGACCGCCGCCCTGTCGATCCTCCACCTGTGGTCGAATTACGTATCTTCGAGTCGGACCCAGTGAACGACGCGCAGAAGACGGATATCACCTTTGCCTATAATGCCAATTTCTTTCTCTACGCCACCCTAGATTCGGTGCGACACATGGCTGCGATGCGAGGCAGCGCAGCGCCATCTGCCTCCGTTCCAGTCCTGACTGGAGTGCCCGTCGCCGGCGTCGCCTACCTGGACCGTCCTTCCCAGGCTGGCTATTTCATCTTCCCGGACCTGTCGGTCCGCCACGAGGGCCGATTTCGTCTTAGCTTCCATCTATACGAGGAGATCAAAGATGTCAAGGATGCAGACCAAGATGCGACCGCGCCGCTCCCAAATCAAGCCCCCCGTTCGGCCTCGGGTCAGCCAGTATCTCCTCAGAGCTACTTGCACTTTCGCCTAGAAGTGCAATCGCTTCCTTTTACCGTCTACAGCGCCAAGAAGTTCCCCGGTCTCGCCACTAGCACTTCTTTGAGCCGCATCATCGCGGAGCAAGGGTGTCGTGTACGCATTCGTCGCGACGTCCGCATGAGACGTCGCGGAGACAAACGAGAGGAGGAGTACGAATATGACGAAGGCAGTACGGCAGTCTACCCCCGAAACGACCGATATGCCTCGCCCGATCGGTATGTTGCACAGACAGTGGAACGGCCTCGCTCGAATAGCAATGGCAGTGTGGTAGAATCTCCCTACGGCTACGGGGGCGAGGTGAAGCGGCGGCCCTCTGGTTCCGAATATGGGTTCCAGTGCCCACCGCAGCCTTATCACCGGCCAATGCCACCTGCGCCAATGCCTCACACTCAGACTTCTGGCTATCAGTCTCACCTCACGTTCGGTTCTACGCCTTCTCAATATCCAGCTCCGCACATGCCGCCTACGCCCCCGCCAGTGGCGCCGTCGGCCAACTATTCCCCTCGCTCGGTCTATGCCAATATTCGCCATCAATCCGTGGCCACAGATTATGACGGCACGCCGGCAGCATACCCCATGGCAAATCCAGGTCCTGAACCCAATGGGTATCCTAAGAACACTACCACCTTATACCGTGTGGAGCCACCGAAGATGCAGCAGCCATATTTGATGCCTGAGGTTCCTCAATATCCGCCTGCATCGCAGAGTATGGCCTCGACGATATCAACACCGACTCTGGGACATTCGTCCTATCCAGCGCCTAGCTACAAGCAGATGCCTGCCGAATATGTCAATCTAGACTCTGCCATTGAGGTGGGCTCCCCTGGCCAGGGATACGATTCCGTGTCAGGCAAGCGGATGCTTTATCACTCTGGATCCCTTGGTGCCAAACGCACACACGAGGATTCCTTTGGGATTGATGAGCGGCCCATGCAAAATGGAATGCGCCCGGACATGGACCCTTACCCTGCTGCATACCGTGACTTTTCTGCCGAGAGTCGTGCTGCACTGATGGCTGAGCTAGGCCCTGACATGGCCTATAAGCGTGCTAATGGACGAATGGTCATGAAGGCCCCTCCGACTGTTCAGTGATATTTCATCGAAGGTTCGGAGTTCGAGCAGGCTGGCCCTCACCCAAGGTTGGCACAGGTTTGAAGGGGGACCGCGCCCCATTTCACTGTGACCCTCTATGTATCAGCTCCTTTCATCCCTAATGCCACATCTCGCCGTCCTTTCACCTATGCAAGACAGACTTCATAGTCGTTGCAATATTGTCCTTTCATCTCATCATCCATGTGCCTGATCACTCTGCCCCTGGCTCGGCCACCAGCACGACACGTCTCTCTACTGCATGCTTTGTCACATTCTCAGCTGCTTGGACCAGCCGCGCTGGCCTCAATAGTCTTACTTTCGACTCCTCCAACTTTTTCACGTCTATTTTCTAAATTCTCAACCATGCCTGGTTTGTGACCGGATGGCTGAAAGCCCAGTTGTCTTTGTACATGCTTCTCACCTTGACTCGACAGCCAACTGAGGACTCGTAATTGACGAGACTACGTCCTTGGACAGGTGATTGCCTTGCTCGGTACTCTTTGGCTGGACCGAGACTCGTCTTCATATCGGGCCAAGTTGGACTGTGGCTTATGTTGAATGTTATGACCCTGCATCTCTCTTATCTTTTCTTGGGTGCTGGATAATCTGTCGGCGTTGTTCACTGCGAAGTTGCCTCATTCTTTTGCTGGGAGGGTACGAGAATCCATTTTCGCTCCTTCACACAAATTTTCTTGCAGTTTTTTTGACAAAAATTGACCTGAACGGACGGCGTTCCATTCTAGTCATAGGCCTCTGCACTTTTCTTGAAATTTTCAAGTTTTTCTTTTTGTTGTTTTTGAAGGTTCCCTTGTCTTGCTGACGTGGTTGATGAGGCGTTTTCAGATTTGCCGGTGGAACTGGGAAGATATTCGGCGTCGGGCATTTTACCGTCTGTTTGTGATACCTCTTGTTGGTAAATTCTCTTTTTCATTGTCATGAACAAAGAAATATACTATTCGATACCAAGACGAGAATTCCCTAGAACTCAGGCACATTCAGGGTGGAAAGGCCTTTGTACAATATCCCTAGGTACCACGGCATACTCATCCCTACAGGGTCTTATTTTGCCTGGGTTGCCGCGAAGCACTTCCTGACCATCCTTCTCCCTCTCTAGGGAGGAAGAAAGGTAGACCTTTAAGGATCGCACCTGTGCTCCTGCCACGTAGACATTGTTGGGAGAGATCGCATTCCATATCTGCTGCCTGGTGCATTCCTCCACCGTCTTTTGAATGACCAATGTTTTCTACCGACGCAATTTGGGCGACGGCAAGGCCTGCCTAGGCTGGATGCCTTTTCCCTGTCAACGTGCCTTCTCCCTACATGGGTTTGATCCATCTTGAATTGACTGCCTATGCGGGGGTGGTTAACGAGGTGTAAGGCCTGTTATATTACAGCTTGATTAAGACTTGTGCAGTGATATCCCTTACCTTCTGATCCTCATAGCAGGGAGAAAATCACGCAGTTTCAATGTCGAGCTCATATTTCCAAAACCCAGCCATGTACTTTATTCTGACATTCAATCGAAAAGTGACAGTCGAGGCTCGATCTTATATTCAAATTATGGTTGCCCTGCTCTCTCCGTGTACCTGTTTCTCAGGTGTTTAATGGTCATTCCCTCCATCACGTCCACTTCGGGATAGTCTGGCCGAAAGGCTTGGTCTCCACCATCAAAACAAACTTCCGCCCTGGGAAAGCGTGGAGTATGCGACAATCGAGTATCCTTCCCCCCCCCTCCCCACCCTCTCTTACTCCACCAGTCCACCCCCCTCCGATCACAACAAGCAGGAAGCCAGGAACCAAGTGAATAATTTCCAATCCGATCGAGAACTCCACTGGGGGTAAATAATTTGACAGGCCCCGTCCATACCGGCGTGGCTTTGTCAACTGCGCCTTTTGCCCCGTCTCTTGTGGTTTTCCATTTGCTCTCCGTCTTTAATTGTTCGCTTTCGAAATCGGGCTTCCCTCTGTCTTGCTCATGCGGTATCTCTATCACTGGACCATTCTTCACATATCGAATTGTGACGCGCGAGCTCGTGTTTGTCGCGCCTACAGTGGTTTGTTGGTAGAAGAGAGGTGCAGAACCACCGGTCGCAAACGCCGAGGTAAGTCGTGTCGAATGTCAGATACGTCTTGAGAGCTGGCGAGTCCAGGTCGCGAGCTTCTTGAGACTCAAATATCCTGATCCACGAATGTCGGATGGAACGAAAAGGTGATTGACTCGTTGATTAGATGGCTCAAGATAGAATCATCCTCTATTCTCCCACGATGAACCTCGACTCAGATCCTGCGCTGCCGCGATCCTCGCGAAAACATTCGCGAACCAGTGATCTTGAAGACTACGTGTCTGACTGGAGCTCCGACGTGTCAGGGCGCTTTGATGACGCGGCCGAAGAGCCTGGATTAGAAGAGTACCAATCATGTGAAGCAAAGCCGGCAAAACGACGGCGCTCAAATGACTGGCCTCTCCCCGAAGAGGCTGCAGATTATGGACACCCGGATCGCCGAGTCGCTCGCAACGCATACATCACTGACGGCGCTGGCGCTGGCGCTGGCCCCGGCTACAGAGGGTCTCCTCGGGCGTCACCTCGAACCTCGCTCGCGTCACTCCGGGGTCGTACGGCTGCAACGTTGACCGATAGTCCCCGGGCTCGACTAGGTCGGCGGTCGCGATTTGTCGAGGCGAACATGTCGGATAGCATCAGCGAAGAGCCTCCCACCGTCTTCGTCCAAGATGCCAAGCCGCCTGGTCCTCGACATCGTCCTTCGGGGATCTTCAGGTTCGGCAAGGCGATTGCTTCCGCGTTCAACCCATTCGGTGGGTGGGGCCGTCCGAGCCCGCCGCCTCCTAAGGATACCCTGACGCAGGCCGAGGAGGCATATGCTGAGCTCAAGAAAGCAGGGTACAAGGGCACAAACAAGGGCTCCTACATGCAGAGCCAGACCGTTGCCTCCGCGACGGCTCGTGGTGCGGTTGATCCTCACCATGCGGATCAGACATGGCACACTTTGCAAAGCAAATTCAATTCTGGCGCGGAAGGGTCGTCGACTATGAACTCGCAAGCAAGCGACCGAGGCGAATATCATGGACACTCTCGATCAACATCCAAGTCCTCGAAGCGTTCCTCGTTCCAAGACTTGCGGTCCATTGGTATTCCCTTCGTCAGATACCATGATCCGTCATCCGCCACGTCGGTCTACCAAGAACGGACGTCAGAAGAGTCAATTGACAATACCACTGGTCTGCGGAAACAAAGATCGCGCAAGGAGATCTCTCGCCAAACCAAGCTGCTCAAGAAAGTCAGCAATCTGGAAGACAAATTGGAAAGAGCCCGGCGAGAACTTCGTCAGCTTTCCGGCAACGAGGAACGACTGCCTTCCACGGACGTCGATCAGAAGCCCTCCAATCTAGACATGGACCCGGCCAGTTATCCTCGTAAATTTGTACCAGGGGCTCTGCCAACCTTGCCATCGGAACGACTTCTCGACCAGCACGCCGCAGATGTCGATCGGCCCGGATCGTGTACTTCGGAGATCACCGCCCTCCCGACTGTTGAAGAGAGAGAGAACTTCTCGCCAGGCCCATCAACGGGTGGTTTCAGCAGGCCCGTGTCCAGGTCACCGAGCAAGCAGCACGGTGAGACACGGCAACCGTCAATGAGTAAGACTACCTCCTCCCGCAAGAGGAAGTCGGATCCTGAACATCTCGATAGCCGGCATCCGAAGCCTCTTGAGCCCCCCACGCCGCAGCGTCTCAATAGCAAAGCCGCCGATCACGATCACGACCGCGGCCCTTCGCTAATCACCGAGCTGATCAACGACAAAACGCACAATCTCGATACGCTGAGCCCACCACGTCCAGCAAAATGGCAGAAGCAAGAAGCTGGTGATAGCCCCGGGTCCGCAAGTCGCAAGCGCGACGTAGACCGCGACAAGACCCTCGATGCGGCACATGAGAAATCACCACATCCGAAAGCTCGTGGATCTTCTCCAGCAGCAAGTCGGTCACCACAGTCTCAATCCGTTCTATCGCCCGCTTCGTCCAAAGCCGGTCTCCCGCGCAGCAGAAGCCAATCCAATCTGCGATTCACCTCCCCCGCGACCGCGAGTCCGACCAAGACCATTCCCGAGTCTCCCGCTGGCACCGGAGGAGGAGTAGGAGGACCAGGCGACGATGTGTTCTCATCATCCCCGGCATTCCTGGAAATGCCACATGCATTCTACCTGCAATCACATTGTCAGCTTGATCCTGACCGAAAGCCTCTTCCGTCGCCCACCAAGCCCCAAACAACCCGAAAGCGGAGCCGACATGACAGCAGTGACATTCCTCCCGTCCCGCCTCTGCCCCAGGAGCTTCTGATGAACAATCATGTCCAAATTCACCGATCCCCCATCAAGCGAATGAATTCGACCGACCAGCCAGTCGACCGGGCAGGCGACGCAGGTGCCGAGGACGTGGACGAAGACGAGATCGCGTCGGTGCAGAGTCCTCGGCCGTCATTCTTGGAGAATTATCCATGGCCTGAGACCATCTTCTGATTGTGTTGGCAACGGAGTAATTTGTCTGACGGGCCGCGATGGTGTGTTAGTTTATTTGTGGATGGAACAAGTGGATTTCTTTGCTCTTCATATCTTCTTCTTGATACCCTTGATGTACTTGGTTTTTTGTGGTTTAGATTTCTTCTCATCTTTCATGTATCTTGGAGCGTGTTAAATCAACAAGTGTTTGAGTGGCATTTTTTCCCTTGCATCCGATTGGAATGGGAATTGGACTTGCATAAAGGGATGTTGATTCCTCGTACTCTGATGATGTAGACCTCGCAGGTGCACTTGCAGAATGTATTTCTCGTCACTGGTGATTAATGTTCTTATTGTGAGTTTGATGTTGGATCAACTTACACCTTTCAGTTTCCACTCCATGTCCTTTGCCGTTGCAACTGCATATCGCGGAATGTTGCAGATTTTCTTCTCACCACTCTACTTTCGCTTCCCAGCTCTGTTTGTTGGTATGCTTGGGCTATGTCAAAGACAGAGGGAACATGATTTACCTTGCTACAGCAGAGTGAAAATGATAATATGAATAAGAAAAATGTTCGTATTATGCTAGTCAACTAAGCCACTGTGATCTAGCTAGCTCTTAAATTGAAGAGTCGTTGGGAATAGGGGCTGCAAACTATTGTGATTAATCATAAACCATAATCCGTAGATGTCAAGAGACAGCTTGTCTGTCTGTTGACCAAGCATGACCAAATGTCGGAGAGGATCAAAAAAGCGAGGCGTATCGATGCTTTTGATTTGGGTCCAATGTCCCTGAGCAACTCGATGAGAAAGGGGGTTGGTTTTCTGGGGGTTTTCTTTATTTTTTTGGTAGATCTGCTTTTGTTTGTCGTCCTCTCCGTGTGTGTTGGTCGCCTAGTGTTCTTCGACCTTGCGGGCCTCATCCGCAGTGGCGATGATGGATGGAGGCTTTGGAATACGCTGGCGGAAGATGTGTCGCTTCACAAAGTAAGGAAGCCAGACGGTGAGCTCGTGACCGATGAACTTCTTGGTTGGCACAGAAAAGACCTCTAGAGACAAACAGTTAGAAAGCCCTTCAATTAAAAATCCAGAGAAGATGCACCAAAAGACTTACGATCCAGTTCCTCAAGTGTGAGCTGCTTGGTCTCTCTGACGAAGCAGAAGATCATGAACCAAGCGATCAGGTTCAGACCAGCGTAGAAACCAACTGTATCAATCGCCATGTCAGTGAGTATGAAGGGGAATGGAGTGGGCAACAAGGCAAACTCACAAGCTCCAGTGGGCGTCATGACACTGGTCATGCGGGGGAATGTCAGGCCAAGAATTCCAGCTGCGGCAATATGTTAGCAAACTCGTGGACTTTGCTTCACTGACAAGCCCATCTCTTACCAAAGGTGTTGTTGATGCACACAGCCCAAGCCATACCCTGCTCACGCTGAATGGTGGGGAAGACCTCGGCAGAGTACTGGAAAGCCACAGGACCTTCACCCAGCGAGTAGCAGATGGTGAAGAGGTAGACGAATCTGTTTGAAGAGACTGGTTAGTGCTGCGTCATGTCTGGGATTGATGAAAAAGAACAGGTAACGGTAGCATGGGGCTCTGCGAAGAGGTGTATCGAAGATGCAGGACTGGGAGAAGGTGAGATAGCCAACTTACAGAGCGACAGGTCCAATGTGTGCTCCCTTGCTTCGGCCATCATCCGAGTTCAGGAGAGAAAGGCCGGCAGCCAAGAGGAAGATACACATCAATGGGAATGTCTGCAGGTAATCCACACGTTAGCAAGTCTCACTGGAAATTGATCGGAAAGTCAACTCACAGCCAATGTCAAGGTGCGTCGTCCTTTGGTGTCAATGAGGAAGAGAGTAGGAATGGTGGAGACCACTTGAATGGCACCATATCCCAGAGAGGCGTACAAAGCCTGAACTGCGCTGTAACCGGCGTTCTCGAAGATGGTCGAACTGTAGAAGGAAATGACTGTGCGAGGTTAGATCTTGGATGTCTTTTCAGGGTCAACTGGGGAAGCTGTGGATTACTTACTGTTGATACCGCACATCTGTTGCGCGATCATGACAGTCGACGCACCATAGTTGGCTCGTCGGATACGGGGCACCACGAAAATGTCACGCATACGAGAGAAGTAACCGGCACCCCGAGCTTCCTTCAACTCCTCCATGTAGATAATGTAGGAGTAGTAGTAGTCTCGTGCAGCAATGATGGGATGGGCGCGAAGACGAGACATGGAGTTGAAGCCCTGGACGTGCTTGCCCTTCTTCATCAACCAACGGGGGGACTCGGGGCAGAAGTATATACCGATCATCAGAATAAAGGAGGGAATGAAGGCCGAGCCCAGCTGCAACCGCCAGGAGAGGTCACCAGTGTCCTTGACAATGACATTGGCGCAGAAGCCCAAGAAGATACCGATGACAACCCAGAGCTGCCAGAACATAACCAGGGCACCGCGGATACGGTGAGGAGCCATCTCAGCCGAGTAGATTGGCACGGTGGCGTTCTTCGCACCAATTCCAATTCCCATGACAAAGCGAGCGGCGAACAGCTCCTGCCAGGTGCGTGCAAAACCGGATCCGATGGGGGTAGCCGTGAGGCAGGCCGCGGTCAGAAATATCTCTCCACGTCGACCCAGGTAGTGGTTCAGGGGATCGACGATGAAGGCACCACTAGATAGGAGGAACCATGTCAGTAACTTTTCAAGAGAAGATGAGATCACGGCAGCAAGTTTTGGTCGAGTTTTAACATGACGAATCGTTGTTTGGGTACTTACATCAGACCGGCAGTAAGAAAGATGATCGAATTGATGAGGCCTTTGATCCACTCATCACGGGAACTACCACTGTCGATGCCCAGGGCCTGGGGGAAGGAAAGGTTGGCTCCGTTGGAACCGGTCTGGTCCCAGCCCTGAGTGGCGGCGCCGATGGCGCAGAGTCCAATGGAGTACCACAGCATCCATGGCCCATGCCACTTGTGTTCATGTTCGTAGTTGAGCGCGGCTGCCTCATCCTGAGACAGCTCGGTCACGCTCTCGAAGCCTGCAGGCTCGCGAGCCACGAGAGCAGCGCGGCCGAAGAGTTCGGCGTGCTCAGCCAGGCCGTGCATCTCGGCAAAGCCACGGGCATCTTCGAAGACTTGCTCACGCGGGAAACGCTAGAAAAAAGAACGAGTCAGCTTTTTCATTATACATCAAGGGCACCAGCGCTTCTTTTGTATGATATCAAGGTAATCCCAAAGACTTTTAAAGAATCTCACCTTGAGCGGGTTTTCGACGATGTTCAGCGCTGCAGCGTGCTTCTCCTGGGTGGGACCGTCGGTCTGGGCCATGGCCACGCTTTGAGTAATATCCTCATCGTGGGCCAGACCCTCCTTGGGAGGAAGGGGATTCTCAGCCATTTTTTTAGAGGATGTAAAAATGGGTGCGTATCAAGACGTCCTCAAAACGCGCAGACGAAAGCTCTCGGAAGGAAGAGGAAACGCCTCGAGGGGAGGAAAGTCTCAGATCTTGAAAAAAGAGACAACGAGCAGGATTGAACTAGCTAAGCTTGAAGCTGTGAAGCTATCAAGCGAGAGATGCGTGAAGGTTAGGCAAGTGAAAGTGTCAAGCTGTGAAGCTATCCAAGTGAAGTGAGAGAAGTTTTGGAAGGGGATTTGAAGAAGGAAGAAATTCAGGGACGGGGATCTGGCGAAAGGAAATTTATTTAAAGTGTGCGCTCCGCGGGGCCAGAGACGAGCGAGGTACGCGCTGTTGAGGAGCAAACAATCAGACTGACTACGGGGTGCGTCGTATTGTGTAGGGCGTGGGCAATGGGCATGAACTACCGTATTGTCGCCATCGCACCTGCCGCGGGGCTGCCGTGGGGAGCGACCCCCAGCTTGCCCGGATTTGGGTTCTGGGGAGGAGGTAATTTGGATTTTGATATTTCTCTTTTTTAATTCTTCCTTTTTGGGATAATCCATAAAAGAAAAAAAGATTTACATCGAAATTCGCAAGGGAATTCACATGCGGTGCCAATCAGATCAGTCACAGGTGACTGACCAGTCAATTACCCACTCATTTAAAGTCCAGCGATTTCGATGAGCAGCAGGTACCATTTCGCTCTCGGGTTTATCGTATGACTGAGTTACCTGGTAGGCTAGGAAATGTAGTAGTACCTCCCAGACAATGCAATACTCTTATAGTACTACCCGTAGCTGTGAGAACTACGCTCTAGTCACTTGGAGCATACTGCACCTTGAACCTCTCTTCAGAATGACCATGACTGGGGCTTCAGGGCCTGAGTCTACTGGCATAAGATCCCCAGCCTACTCCAGGTGGTTCAAGGTCACTGCTCAGCCGATACAGTGAAACGAACTCAAGTCACCTTTTTGATTCCCGGCTTTCACTTCACTGTGGTGGCTCGCTGTCTCCCATCCTCCAGGAGTCCAGTCTACCCCGACTTTAACCTGGCCATCCTGGTGCTACAGTCCCTGGTCCCTTGCCCGCCAACCGTGGTTCAGCGCAGAGTCTAACGATCTTTTTTCCTCGGACCCACCCGGGAACAGAGTCACGCTACGCCATTGACACCACCGCGTGTGGCCGGTGGACTGTGTGGACTCGGTGGGGTGGAGTTGCCCGCCTTAGCCCCAGTTTTCCGCACGGCCCAGCGCGGGGAGTCAGCACGAGCTCCTTTGGACCTGGACTTTGTCGGGGTAAATACAGTAGAGAGAGAGACGGTCAGAGGACCACTGGCCAAGATCACACCTCGAACAGACCAACGAGACTCCACCCGCTCCAAAGAGGCAAAGGCATCTCTCGCTAATCCAGAAGCGGCATCTTACACCTTCAAAAAAGTTCAGCCAAGATCAGCCACCGCCCGCTTCGACTCAAGTGGAAGGACGCCTCTCCCTTGACGAGGCGCTTTTCTGCGTTCATCGACAGGTGCCTGTGCGGCAGGATCTGATATCAGCCAAGTGAGCCAAGGGGGGAGGGGAGGGATGCAAACGCCTCGTTACGCCAGAGAAGCCCAAAACGGACATGGCAGGCTCATCCTATCGGGAGTTTCTGCCATCTGAGACCTCGTGGAAAATGGATGATTTCGAGGGTCTCAGATTCAGATTCAGATCGGGATGCAGGTGGTGTGGCCTTCTTTCTTCCGTGTCTTCCATCGGCGTAATCTTCCGCCTTGCATCGACGAAATCTCACATTCTTCGGGAAGGGGATCAAAAAGGAAAAAAGGAAAAACAACGTGGGCAGCTCCGGGGTCTCGAAGGTAGCGTGGCCAACACCCGCACAAGACACCATGTGGGATTGGGATTGGGTGGCATGGCCGATGGCCCCACTGACAGAGTGCGCCGAATCCAGATGCGGACGAAGAGAGAGTTGAAGGGGAACAGGGATTGTCCTTCTCCGCTCGTCAGTCGTACTGGACTCTGGAGTACTGTAGTACGTACTACTGAGTAACTACTGAGTGCTGACTCTACGGAGTGAAGGTGCTCAGGACTCTGGGTGGGGGAGGAGAGATGATCAGGTCCCATCCGAGCGATGACAAGCAGCAACCAAAGGCAACCGGGTGAATGGTGGAAGATGGACCCAAGGCCAAAAAAGCCGATCTGGAATCGGCCCCAGCAGCCATGCCGGGATTTGTCGCCGTCCCGCACAGCTTCACTGGGCGGTTATGGTCGCGTTTGGGACGGTTATGATCGCGCCTGGGACTGTCGGCCGCCTCTGTCCGTTGCCCGCTTGTCGTGGGAGTAGAGGCCGCTGGATGCCGCAGATGCAGTCTTTGATGCTCCTATGAGAGTTACTGTAGTAGGTATAGTACTCCGACTCTCTCGTCTCTACTCCGGTATACTGACAATGATAGAGACGGCTACCACGTGTACTCCAGTTACGACAGATGAACAGAGGTACCACTTCCCTAGAGCGGTTGTACCAAATTTGGCCCCACGCTCGAGGTGAGCATGTGATTGAATGATCCGTGCATATCTCCTAGACTCCTACCAATCCTAGTACTTTTAGTAGTACTGACTCTACTGAGTAGTAGTACTAAGTACCAAGGGCAAGTACCGTACTGCCCAGTGCCCACTGCCCAGTGCCCAGTGCCCAGTGCCTACGGAATAAATCATCCTTTTTGAACCGAGTAATGGACTTTGCTATCCAAGTCTGCCTCCTTTGCAAGAGCATCGCCTGATCTCCAAGACTCTTCCCATGGATCAATTCGCTCATGATAAGTGGTGAGGTAGTATTTGTAAATTGTGCGCCCACGGGGCGCACGTTGCATACATACCTGGCGAAAGCATCATGGTGAGTTGCCCCGAATATAAGCAATCCTGCAGCGATCATGTAGGGTGCCCGAAGCTGGCGGCCACGGTCGGCAACACAAAGAGGTGAAATGACCTGCCAGTGCATTCGGTACGGGAGGCGGGCAATCGGGCGAGGAGCGTTTCGGGTGCAGGAGTCTGTACTGATTGTACTCTGTAACTTGTGCAAGTGTCAGTCTGACTCCTGTAGTCTTAGTCTGTCGCCTGGGCCCTTTAGCCCCATCGGTGTCTGGTGACCCGAAAGCCTTTCCAAGCCCTCGGACGAAGGATCGCTGGTCCCGGTAGATTGGCGTTTCAAAGTGGCTTGGTGGCCGAACCTTCGCCCATTGCTCTCTTTTTGAGATTTTTCTGATTTTTGTTTCCCTTCAGGTTGCTGAATCTGTTCCTTGACCCCTTCTGCTGTCATCCTCCCTTGCGGATGGTCTGACTCCGAGCCACTTGCAGCTGCACAGCTGCAGGCTGAGAGGCCGCTGCCGTGATCTGCTGGATGGATACCTGATTTCGGAATGTAACCCTAGTCCCACTGACGTCTTGTTCCCACCTGCGCTAACTTTTCTTCCGTTCGGTGCAAAGGGGGGGCCCAGGCAGGCCTGAGTAGCGTGGGAGAATCTGATTCCCGGTGATGGGTATTGGCCGAGCCATGTGGTTCTTCGATGTTGGAGGCATTTGGGGAAAAGACTTTTCTTTCCAAGCAGCCGCCGCTTGTACCACGGGAGGAAATTCCCCACGGCTCAGCGGTCGGGGATGCCGAAGAGAGCACACCGATTGCCTCCTAGGCTCTAGGCTCCTACTAGGCTAGTACTATTCCTACAGTACTGTAGTAGACTACTACTACCTACCTACCTGAGCACTCCAAAGTAAAGTTTGCGTGGGTACTCCCCCACCAGCACTCACATGCCGAACTACATATGTACTTGTAGTATGCCCTAACTTACAGCGAACAGGCTAACAGCACTACCAGTACCAGACTAGCAGTCATACTGTTAAGTTTTTACTATGCTGGTGGCCTGGTGCATAATGCATATATATACTGTACATCTTGAACAGCCTCTGTTTCTCCCTCTCTCGCTCGCGCGGTCCTGCAGATCCACTTAATGTTGCTCACGGATCCGTCACTAGACGACATGAGCTTCTCTCTTCTCTCGTCCGAGGGAGATGTCGTGGTCCGAGGGCAGCACCGGGGATATCCAAATGCTACAGTCCATGGTTGTTCGAGGGTATCGCGGGATTTTTCCGGATTTACACGGGCGACGAAAGTTGTAGAGAATCGAGATAGCTTAGGATCGGAATACGAGCCGTATACAGGAGGTCTCGAATGGTCGACTACGACTCTGGAAGTGGGTTCAAATCCCCAGATGGAGCCCCGGATTTGTGTTTTTCTTCTATTTTGACCCAACTTTTCCCCAAAGGCTCATGGAAAATATGGATACACACCTGGAAAGTGTGCCCCCACTGTCCATGCCCGATGCCCATGGACAAAGTGGGCACCGGTCTGCTGGAATAGGCAGCTTGTCAGTGCCGGATCTCCACTTTGCACTTTTCATCCCTTTGATGAGAGGGAAATCCATTCCGAAGCGGTAGCACAAGCAGCGTTTAAGAGAGCCGTTTCCGTTTCCGGCCAAGACTGCCCACCTCCAAAGTCGTGCGGGGTGCAGGACTTGGGAGCATGAGTACACGTGCCTGAGGCATTAATCTCCCCTACCAAGCTACGGCTAGCCGGGTAAATGACCGGGGCTCCACGAATCACGAGACACCGAGACTTTGAGAGATCTCCATGTCCGGTCCAGACGTCAGGACGAGGATTCTCCCCCGCCCTGCCAGACCGGTCCTGGTGATCATATCAGTCGGGAGTGAATCTTGGGTTGACTACCACCTTCAGAGCTGTGAGGTAGTAACTCCCTGCCACACCTGTACGGTAGACAGTCTAGCTCCAAGTACCACCAAAACAAAAATCGAGGGTCTGTATTACAACAGAGCTTTTAGGGTTATAGGTCGGTGGTGATAGAGTTCACATGACGATTGGCTCTGATAGCCTCCCCCCCGAAAGGGTAATTTGCTCAAGGATGCTCACGCGACAGGTCTTTTGGTCATTTCCGAGTTACGGAACACGAGATATCTACCGTGTAGGAGTATGCAACGAGGGGATATTCGGAAAACCAATCTACCCAAGAAAGAAATTGAGAGGCTTTCGCCATAGCCACATTCAAATGCAATCCCTTTCATCAGTCCTGTCGTGAGGGGTTCTACCGGTCTCCTCTCCCTACCTACCTCTGTGACGAATATTCATTTTCAGCTATTTCGAATTCCAGAATTCCTGTGTCGAAAGTAAAGACGCATTTCTCCGCCGTATACCCTCCAAATCCGTGAACATGCGAATATCCGAGAAGAAGCGAGATGGAACACGGCAAGTCGTCGCGCTGAATTTATATTACCTTTTTTTTCTCTCTAATAACTGGAGCCTATGGATGGAAAGAGCATTCGGATCTACATCCAGCTGCATGCAACACTAAACGGGGGCCTATCGGAACCCTACCTTTCACATGCTTCAGAGTAGTAGTCTATGAATTACGTGTGATCGTCCTCAGGTACCGGCCTACTAAAGTTAGTACCTGTTGCAGGTAACCAGCCTGAGCCAGGTACACCCTCATGGGTACATGCCACGTGGTACACAAGCTAAAGTACCTTAGGACCCTCCTAGGTTGCGGGACTTCCAATCTACGCTAGCTCAGACCGTGATAGTAAAGCATTGGAAAGCATGCTATGTCAATCTTCCACGTGTCACAAGAACCACAGGGGCTCCGATAGCATCAATGTGTCTTTGACCATGGAGTTGAGTTCTACTTCACTGTTCACCACCAAGTAGGTGTGATGAATGACGATAAATAGGATCAGGACTGTGAGCAGCAAGGATGGTGGATCTTACTACTGATTCTTCAATGACATTGATGCTCTCTGGACTTCGACAAGCTATGCAATTGATCAATATCGACTTACCTGTACACATCTCTGAGCTCAAGGTGTCTCCAGCTACCTTGAGCGAAGGGCTTCGGTCAACACAAGGGAAGCGGTTGAACAACCCACTCGTGGGGGTGTCTCTTCATGTAGTTCATTCTTCAGTTATTCTGCGCACTCTCGTCAATAAAAAGGCATGAAAGGGCACAATGTCAGAAAAACAAGCTACGCCCGCCTAGCAGCTATTCAGCTTGCCACTGTACATGCCCTCATACGAGATCACACCAACTCGATTCAGGGATCTTCCACCGAGACTTCATCCACTGCGACTTCATCCACTGAAATTGACTGCTGTCCGACTTGACACAACCCTCAGGGTATCTACCTACAGGAATGCAGTTGCATTGGCATGAGAACCAACACCACCGGGCACATAAGCCGGCGCGCTCGTCAAGAAGAACGTCCACTTTCCGCGCTCGCGACACTTCTCCGCCAACTTCTCCAGATTCCACATCTCACCCAGCGGGCAGCCCCAGAGAGCCAACAGATACTGGTGCAAAAAGTCCATTGCAGGAACAGGCCACGCCTCAAAGGTAGGCGAGTCGCCAGCCACACCTGCAAAGTAGCAGTCATGGAGCCATTCCCGCATATCTTCATCCCGCGCAACGCCCGCATAACACAGGTCGTCGTGAGATCGAGTGGCGGCGGCATATCGTGCCTCTGGGCTTAGCGAGTCGTACTTCTCCACAAAGCCAGATCGGATAAGAAGGAAGTCGCCGGGACGGATGTCGCCTCCCTGCGACTCTGGGCGAATGTCAACTCCCTGGAATGCAGCGCAGGCTTTCAATTCCTCCAGACTGATGGCATGGGATGTATACGGATCATAGGGCTTGTTGTGCTTCAAAGCATAGTACCGGTAATCGAGCAAGATTCCACGTCCAGCAACGCCATGCTCAGCCCAGTGGTGGATACTGCAGCGCATGTTGGGATTCTCTCCTACAAAATCTTCGCCCGTTGCCTGCAAGACGAAAAAAAGATCAGCCTCTCACTGATGCTGGAGTAAGTCAATGTTGACATTTGCAGCCTTTGCTAAGGCTTACCTTGTTATAGAACACCTTGGTTTCACAATGCGCGAACTATCATCTCATCACCACCCCAGTTAGCATGTCCAGACAAAGCCCTCCCACACGATCTTGCGGGAAGTCTTACATGACGGAACCCGTCCCACTGAGTTCCACTCTGGGTGTTGAGTGAATAGCAGTCGTCATAGGCGATCCCATCCACTAGTGTCTTCAAAGTGTGCTTGAAGGGCTCTCGGTCGAACGCCGGTTGCTCGGGGACGTTCATTGGAAGACTAGATCGACGATCAACACTCGTTCTCCAGCGACAACTGGCCATTCGATTGTCCCACTCACTCCAATCGCACCATTTCTCCCGTGAGGATCTCTTGAGCAGACTGCTTCACACGCTGCGGAGTGAGCAGGTTCAATCGTCCGAGCTGTAACATGCTTGTTAGCATGTTTCGAACGCTAGAAGGGACTCGAATGTCCTACCTGGTCATTTTCACCCCATACCCAAGCCGCACCCTCAGGTGCTCCGGGGAGCTTCGGCAGCTCCTTCAGCGAGGGAAATTTAGTGCAGTTGGGGTTCCAGGGTAGCTGATCCGCAACCTGGACAGTGTTATTTCCTTCCGATGAAGACATGGCGAACAATGTGTGGAGGATGAAGCTTTTCAACAACCAGGGAAGATTTGACTGGAGCTCGTCAGGACCAGGGGAAGTTCAAATGACATGACGCGCCTTGGGAAAATTCCTCATCCTTTTGAATAGAATTGACTGGATTCATCGGCTATCGAGTGCGGGGCACGAAGAGCTCCAGATTGAGCTCAACCGACCATCTCCACTGACTACCGAGGGACAATGGAAGACGCGGAAGTCAGTTCCCTCTGATCCCAACGAATCGCGCACTGCCCGAGGTCCAGAGGCCCCATGAACGTTCATCTGTGCCAACCCACCAGAAGAAGATCTCGGGTCTTGTTCTCTGGACTGCAAGCGAGCAGCTGCGATCGATCTCCTCATCCTCCTGCGAATGCAATATATCGTACAGCATGTCCAATCTTCTTGGCCTGATGTCACTGTGGAGCAGGTCAGAGCGTCGAGGACGGACGGGAGGACTGAGAGGCCTGAAGCATCTTCTCCACTCTTTTTGTGGTGCAGAAGATGGATGCACCGATGCAGTGATGTCCAATGCTTGGCACACCGTGTTCAACGCTAGACAAGTTCTGTACTTTCCAGTCTATACCCATAGACGGTCGTGTAGAGGGTGAGAAAATTTAAGACAAGCGGCTTGTCGCACATTGTAATATCGTTTGATTATTCGAGCTTTGACTACACACAAGAATGACTCGACGATGCCCAAGGGATAACTATGGCAAGGTCCCTTTGAAAAGAATGTGACAAAGAACCGTCTAATCCGAGGTAAGAGGCCAAAAACTCGAGGAATGACATCTTGCCCATCGCTTTCCTTTCTTCTCACCTTTAAGACAAGTTGTCCCACCCGAGAACATTGGCCAATCGTTTCGGGCAATTAGGCATCTGATTCGATGGGAATATGCACATGCCATGTACCTGTTCGCAAGAACCAACAGCAAGTCATCTGTAATGATGGGAGACATGATAAGATCTTCTCGGTTCCTGTAAGAATACTCATGAAAAATGAATTGGCAGTTTTGAAGATTGGCGCAGTACTGTGCAGTGTGCAGTGTGCACTCCTCTGAATATGAAAAGAGTTATGATACATTGTCAAGGAAGAGAGACAAGCCGCATGACCTTTAGCTAAGATATGTGTATGACCACGAATTTTGCATCATTCGAATGACGGATGTGAAACACAACCGTCGTGCGGCAAAGGGGCCCGCCAGTGTAAAATCAAAGAAACATGGAAGAAGAACCAGAGATGACGCTGATGGCGAGCTCGTGCCTGAAGAAGCACAAAAAAAGAAGGGGGATAACGTCAAAACCAAACAGGAGAAAGCGTGATAAACCGGTTGCCAGTTGCGCAGTGCAGAAACACATTCGTCATATTGCCATCCCAAAAATGCCCAGTTTCATGAATCATTTCCCAGTGCGCCGTAAGGACGAGAAACATTCCAGTAAGATCGTTCGCTTCGTTTTCGAGAGGGGCTCGGTGACCCACGGGTTGAGAAAAAAGGGAAGTAAAAGCACAGGACGGAGAAGAAGCATTCGGCAATTGAAACTAAGCCCTCAAGGGTACATCGAACTTAGTTCAGGCCTCCATAAGCCCCCTGCTGAGCAGGAAATGGAGCACGGGCGGCACCACGCGGGCCACCTCGTCCACCACGGCCACCCCGACCACGTCCACGACCGCCTCGGCCTCGGCCTCGACCCCGATAGCCGTCCACGCTTCCTTGTCCGAACGTCTCGATATTGCGCTTCTCCTCCTCGCCGCGCCACTCACGCCCACCAACTCGGGTGGTGTTTTCTTCACGGTCGCGAGCCTCACTGGAGATGTTGTCGAAGAACGACGTGGATCGATTGTAGAGGCTGTGGGTGGAAGCAGCCGTGGCACCGTTAGTTTCGGCCTCAGGTTGATGAGCCAGATCATGAGATTCAACCTCCGCAGTGGGCGATCCAGTGGCAATAGCCTCCTTGATCAAATCCTGCTTGTTGAACTTCGCATTGGCAGTGGCAAAGTCGTAGTCGGACTCGGGAACCTCGATCTTCTTATGCGGAGCACGCGCCCCACCACGGCCGCCACGAGGCTGATGTTGATGCTGTTGTTGCTGATGGTGATGAGCATGTTGATGAGGATATTGCTGGTGCTGGTGGCCACCGCGGGGAGCACGAGGGCCATTGAAAGGTTGCATATTGTCCATCTTGCGGGCGAGAGCATCAACACCAACGTCTGGACCAGACTTCTTCTGCGCACCTGGCTGAGGCAGCTTGGCCATTGCCGCCGCGACAGCTTGAGTCGCCGCCTGGGTTGCATCAATCGGAGCGGGACCTTGAGCAGGGGCAACGGGGCGAGGCGCATTCATGGGAACAGCGGGCATGATACGGCCACTCTTCTGCGCAGCAGCACCAGCCGCCTGTGCCTGCGTGGAACCGTGCACAGCCTCCGCAACCGACGGCTTTGATTCGACAGGCGGAGTCGGTGCCTTCTGGGCGGATGGTGTGGCATGACGGCTTGCGGATTTTGAATCACCGCTGGGCAGTTCAGAGGTGACCTGGGGTACAGGGCCGCCAGGAGGACCAGGACGCTGCTGAGGAGGAAGATTGTGTGCGCCTGGGGGCATCTGAGGTGGGAATGGACCGGCGCCCCCGGGAGGGAAGCCGTGGCCAGGAGGGGGGAACCAGCCAGGAGGAGGGCCGCCATAAGGCATATTGCCGTGGAAGCCGCCGGGACCCCCAGGGCCAGGAGGGAAAGGAGGCGGTGGTCCGTTAAAGGCTTGTCCGTACGGAGGATAGAACCCTTGCTGGAACGGTTGTTGAGGAGGATAGCCAGGTGGGGTCTGCTGAACACCCTGAGAAGGCTGTGTGGAGGGCTGAGAGGGATGACCTTGACCAGGAGTTCCCATAGGAGCGCTTGGCACGGGGCCGGATCGTGACGCATTCTGAAAATCCAGAAGTTAGTCAATGGCGCACTTTGTGATCCCAAGACGAGGCACGGTCATTAATGGGTAAATGCAAATGATCAGTCAGAAGGAAGGCAACGGAAATATCGACATGGTTTTGCGCATTCCGAAGGGTCTGTGAGTTTACATCCGGGTATGTTTCGTCATGTGATCAAGTAATCCGCCAGAACAAGAAGCAAGAAGAATCAAGTTGACGGACGTGTTGGGGTCAGAGGACAAATTGGTGGTAAGATAGAGATCCACAACTTACACCAAGAATCGCAGGGTCATCCGGGACGCGAGGAGGCTCTGGCTGAGCACTGTCGTTTGTCTCTTCATCGGCAATGCTGATGTCGTTCACATCGCTGCCGCGGAAGACGATGTACTCGTAGACATTCGCAGAAGGAGGGACCTCTTCGGCTGGGTTCTTGCGACGGCCCTCAGTACCGAATGACTTGACGTTCTCCAGAGCGATCGTGGACGCCTCAGGGTTAATCTCGTGAAGAGTGCCGACATAGCTTGCATGTGTCAGTCTCATATTCTTGCGTGTCACAGTAGTCTGAGAGCTGCATACCGGATCTGACTCTTGGAGATCAGGTTGAAGCGCTGGCTGTAAGATGTTAGCTTCAGTTCAGCGGCACCTGCCAGTGGTTCGTCCCGCCGCTGTATGCTCACCCAATCAAATGGTTCATGTCCATGCTGGCGGATTGCGCAGGTCGCGCGCTGCTTGGACTGGAGTTGGAAGGTGTTTAATATTCGAAACCGTTCAAAGCGTAAGTTCGAAAAGCAAACGACGTGATCGAATGAAGTGAGGGAAAGGTGGACGACCTGGGAAGGGAAGGGAAGTGAGAAGAAGCGAGATCTGTGGTCCGGTGGATTCGTGCTACAGTAGGCCGTAGAAGCTCAGTGTGCAGTTCTCAGTGAACACGTCTGACAGATCCAAAGCCACCTTCAAAGCGATCTAATTGAGTTGAAGAATCTAGAAGGAGTGAAGTGAATTTTGGAAAGAAAACGCTTACTTGAATCTCGAAATGACGACTTCATCAAATCGTGACCACTTTTTCCAAACGACGTCAGTATTGAAACTATCGTGGCGTGACCGGAAAGAGAATCTACGCTGACCTCCGACGTTCTACTGATTATCAGTGCTGCCCTTGATGAGCAGCAGCGGAAAGAAGCGAAGTCTAAGAATAGCCACGGTGATCCGATCAAACTAGAGAGTAAAATTCTCGCGGTTCTTGCAGACCCATGGAATCCAGGATCTGTGTATGTTGCGCAGAGCAACGGCATTGTGCGGCGAGTTGTACTCGAGGTAAGTTGTTGCTCGTATTGTCTCTTCCACTGGCCGGGTATTGATATACAATCTCGTCCTGTCCTTCCAGACTGGTCAGACCAACGCACTGTATAAGGGGCCCGAAGCTCCCCTGACCAGTCTTTGTGTCAGTCCGGATGGAAAATTACTATTCGCTGGCTGTTGGGATAAAACTGTTTGGAGCTGGGACGTGGTCTCCCGGCAGCCGCGCAGACAGTATGAAGGACACAGTGACTTCGTCAAATCTGTCATTGCGATGAGGATAGACGGGAAAGACCTTCTCGTCTCAGGCGGTGCAGACGCCAAAGTTCTCGTGTTCGACATTGAGACCGGGGAGCGAACCAGAACCTTCAAGGGCCATCTTCGGGGCATCCTCGATCTCGCGGTCGACCCCGGGAGTGAGACACCAGAAGTCGTTGTGTTCAGCGCTGGAAGTGATCGTGCAATTCGCCAATTCACGCTCACTGGTGGGGATGATCTATCTGAGCCAATTCTACCTCATAAGACCAGTGTGAATAAGCTCTTCTTTGACGCGGACGGAGACTTGTGGACAGCGTCCGCCGACAGAACAGCCAAATGTCTGGTCAGAGCAGACGGGTGGAAGGACAATCTGTCTCTTGAGCACCCTGACTTCGTGCGAGATGTCCTCATTTACGAGGACGGAGGCTTGGTCATCACTGCTTGCCGAGACGAGGAGGTTCGTGTTTGGAATCGATCTGTAAGTCTCTCTGAGAACCATTGCCCGCAGCGATGCCCGCAGCGATGGCGTGTGCTAATAGCAAAGATAGACCGGCCAACTGCACCACACCTTCTCGGGCCACTTCGAGGAAGTGACTGGTCTCGCCTTGGTTGGTACGACCGTTGTTAGTGTCGCTATTGATGGTACTATTCGGCAATGGTCCGTCCGACCCGATGAGCTACAAAAGGCCGTGGACCTTTCCAGGAACGGACCAATTGTCGAGAAGAAGCCAGAAAACGAGCCTGTACTCACAGAAGAAGAGGAGCGAGAGCTGGCCGAACTGATGGGGGAATGAGGTGCTGTTGCTTGATGAATTATGATACCCTCCACAAGAATCACCAGCATGAGTCGTCAACTTGAGCCCCGTAAGGTCACAGCCATTTCCCTCGACGGACCGAGTGACGGGATCATGTGCCCTATCTGAGCTCCAATCACAAAATCTTTTGTTTGCCTCACTGTAAATCATATTCGACATATGTGTATCTTCGACCGAGAATACCTCTCTTCCTGAAGAGACATTTAAATTTACTAGGTAAGATGGTACAATGCGCAATCCAGCCCACGTGACCCGGAACATGATGACGTGCGGGCCGATCTGCCGGACTTTCTTCACCCTTCGGATCTTTTGTAGCGCCGCCAGAGTCCAGAGTCCAGACAAGTCAATCCCCGAAACGGTGAGACGGACCTTCGGCCCACCCCACCCTTCACAACCACCTCAAGTCCGACTGCTTCGACTTGCAACCGACAGCGCCCTACATTAGTCTTCAAAGCACCTTTCAAGATATCGAGGATTACACAAAAACATTGTGCACTGATCTTGGTCCGGGATTCAGGACATCAAATTAGTAACAGGTTCGTGTTCAAAGGCTGTTCATATCGATCGCGGGGTACTTCTCCAGTGCTCAGTAGTAACTTACCACCTCCGATCTAAGTACTGTGCCTTTGCTGCGGACTCCATCTTGCCGGATTGCGTTAGCCCCTCCGTCCTGGGCCGAGCTGATAACGCGGTGCATTTCTCCCCCGCAAACCTGCACGCGCTGGTTTCACAGCCTTTATTGCCCGTTATGCAGTCGCAGCATGAGACCTCGGATGCCGGCCCGAAGCTGGTCAATCGCTTGCACCTGAGCAAATCACCATATGTGAGTCTTGTAGCTGGCAAACTCGCCAGTCTGATCTGTCCGATTGCGCCTTGTCACTGAAAGCGTGGCATTCTCATAGGTACGGGCGCATATGAACAATCCTGTCGCATGGCAGCTCTGGGATTCAGAAGCCGTGAACCATGCAAAGAAATATAACCGAATGATCTTTCTGAGTATCGGATACTCAGCCTGCCACTGTAGGTGACGAGGTGGAGAGGCGTCAGTTGCCTTTGTAAAAATAAAAGCGCTTCGCTTACGAGATCCAGGGTGCCATGTCATGGAAAAGGAATCATTCATGTCCGCCGAAGTCGCAGCAATCCTCAACGAGTCATTTATTCCGATCAAGGTCGATCGGGAAGAACGTCCGGACATTGATGACATTTACATGAACTACGTGCAGGCAACCACAGGCTCGGGTGGCTGGCCGTTGAACGTTTTTCTGACCCCCGAGCTGGAGCCGGTGTTTGGCGGAACATACTGGCCCGGGCCAAATTCGAGCACTTCGCACGGTCCAGGGACCACCGGCTTTGTGGAGATCCTGGAGAAACTGAGAGATGTTTGGAGTACACAACAGGAGCGATGTCTAGAGAGTGCCAAGGACATCACGACACAACTACGCGAATTCGCAGAGGAGGGAACACACTCACAGGCCACGGGCCAAGAGGAAGACGAGGAAGATTTGGATGTTGAGCTTCTCGAGGAGGCTTATCAACATTTTGCGTCGAGATATGATTCTATCAACGGCGGATTTGGCCGAGCCCCCAAATTTCCTACTCCTGCCAATCTCGCCTTCCTACTCCGGCTGGGTGCATATCCCGAAGAGGTTCGAGATGTGATCGGCAAAGACGAATGCGAAAAGGCGACAGCGATGGCAGTTACAACGTTGGTAAATATGGCCCGCGGTGGTATTAGGGATCATATCGGTCACGGGTTTTCCCGATATAGCGTCACGGCAGATTGGAGCCTGCCTCATTTCGAGAAGATGCTATATGATCAAGCTCAATTGCTGGACGTTTATCTGGATGCTTTCCGATTGACCCACGATCCGGAGCTCTTGGGTGCTGTTTACGACTTGGCAGCCTATTTGACAACTGCGCCACTGCAGTCTCCGACTGGCGGATTCTTCTCTTCGGAAGATGCTGACAGCTACCCCAGTCCGAATGATACAGAAAAGCGAGAGGGAGCCTTCTACGTTTGGTCACTCAAAGAACTCAATCAGGTTCTGGGCTCACGAGATGCTCCAGTCTGCGCTCGTCATTGGGGCATACTCCCGGATGGAAATGTAGCGGCCGAGTACGACCCGCATGACGAATTCATGAACCAAAATGTGCTCTCCGTCAAAGCCACCCCAAGCAAGCTCGCCAAGGAGTTCGGTCTGAGTGAAGAAGAGGTGGTCAGGATTATCAAGAATGGCAAGCAAAAGCTTCGCGACCACCGTGAGAGGACACGGGGACACCCTGATCTTGACGACAAAATTGTGGTGGCTTGGAATGGTCTCGCGATCGGTGCGCTGGCTAAATGCAGCGTCCTGTTTGAGGACATTGAGAGCTCCAAAGCTACTTCCTGTCGCGAGACTGCCGCGCGAGCTGTGAGCTTCATTAAAGAAAATCTATTCGAAAGATCCACAGGCAAATTATGGCGCATCTGGCGTGACGGCAGTCGTGGCGACACCCCTGGATTTGCCGATGATTACGCCTTTTTGACCAGTGGTCTTCTGGACATGTACGAAGCGACCTTTGACGACAGCTACTTACAGTTCGCTGAGCGTCTTCAAAGTAAGGATGGACCCGAACCGTCTTGCAAGGGGTCTGAAGAGACAAATGTGAAAGGGCTAACAGTATGTGACTGCAGAATATCTGAACGAGCATTTTCTGTCCAAGACGGAGACCTCATCCTCTGGTTACTTCAACACCTCTTCTGAGCTGACTCCTGGCATGCCTGGCCCTCTGTTTCGGTTGAAGACGGGCACAGAGTCTGCCACGCCGTCTGTGAACGCCGTCATTGCCCGCAATCTGCTCCGCTTGGCAGCATTACTCAAGGAGGAACAATACCGGACTCTAGCTCGACAGACTTGCAACTCGTTTGCCGTAGAGATTCTGCAACATCCCTTCTTGTTTGTCGGTCTGCTTGACGTGGTTGTGGGCCTCCAGATTGGGACTCGGACTGTGACCGGAGTCTTCAGTACCACCGAGACCGGTCCAGGGTCGTCGCGCTGGGGCGAGAGCTCCCAAGGTCGAGAAGATCAGCCCGTGGCCGCGCGTGATTTGATCGTGCGACGAGTACGCGCAGAAGCCGGCGCGGGACCTTGTCCGACTCTGGCGGTCACGTCAATGGTGGACATTCGACCTTCACATCTCAAAGACTTTGTCGGTAATCAGTCCTTCTGGCTCAAGTCTCGTAATCCTCTTTTCAAGGATTTGAAGGCAGGAGAGCATGCAAAGAACCAGATGATGATTTGTGATTCTGGACGGTGTAACATTGTTGATCTTGAGTGACTGGTCTGATTTGACTGCTGATTGCTTGTTTCATGTCTTCTGTGGGCGTTTTCTCTTTGATGACTTTTTTCCTTTTTTTCCCCCTGTGACATGTTCCAGTTCGAATTTCGGGTTGATAGATGAGGTGTGGCTGTAGTGGGAGACTGGAGTAACTTATTTGTTACAACTTGCGAGTCCTTGCTGATTGAATCTTTTGGGGCGCTCTAAAACAGTGCGTCACTCTGTTGGTTTTTCTTTCTTTCTTCTTTCTTTTCCCTCCCTTTGGGACAAGTTCTTCGATACTAGTCGGTCTCGAAAAGATACCGATCACCATTCAAAAGTATTTCCTCCTCACTATTGCCGTCAACGGTCTATTTGGATGGTGTCGATTAGGGTCTACCGACATTTGATTCCCGATGTGGTGTAGCCTGGACGTAAGAAGACAAAGTAGAGGCCTCTAACCAAGGGCCATCAAGTCCAGAGCAAACATAAATTTCCATGCAATAGTGGACTCACTCCTTCACAACCACAGTAGATAAGTAGGTACTAGGAGGTAGTGGTACTAGATACTGATAGTCAGTAAAGCAGTAGCCTAGCCGAAAGCTGTAGGCTAGATCGGGGCGCCCTTTCACATTTGCATCGCCCATCTAGTGCAAACTGCAATCACTACACGCTGTAATGCACCTAGTCGTCTGTAGGGCCGCAGGGCGGACTCGAGTCCCTTAGGTTTTCTCCTAGTCTGCCCTTGGTCCTTCAACACCTTACTGGTTCCAGTTAACTAGTTGGTACTTGATGTACTAAGGTTAAATTGCGATGCACGGTTGGTACTCAACGTCTTTCACGGTGGCGTTCTCGGCACTCCACCGAACCAGTGGCGAGCATTTGTCGGAAATTGCACAAACTACTACAATACTACGATAAGTTGAGTGCCTGTACTGACTTTAGTACAGGAGCCTGGAGTAGGTAGGTAGTTAGTGTTGACTTACTCGAGTCTACTAGTTTAGTACCGTAGTAACTACTAACTACCTAGTAAGTGCTTGACAATCACTTCAATGGTGACCAGTCTAGGCTAGCTCCGCACCTCTCTTCCCGCTGTCACTACTGTAAATCTCGGTGGCGGATGAAAGACGTTTCAATTCGTTGACCTTGATATTACGAGATTCTTCCAAGTTCCAGATGCTTTTTAATTGTTCCGGGGAGAATATCCAGGGGCAAATTCCTTTCCTGGATCCTCTGAGGGTGTCCTCGATTCACCAGGCACAGTCTTTTAGACTACCAAGACGCTGGGGTTGTGTCCATCCAGGTGTGTGCTCAGTGCTCACTGCTCACCACAGTACGTGCTGTACAGGGCTTGCACGAGCCATCCGGTCATTTGGGGATTTAGTTCTTCGGTGACGATGTCTGGTTCAGGGCTGGTAAAAGACAGAGATGTTAGAGAAGTGGAAGTGATGGTCTCCAGTGTCCAGTGTCTAGTGTCCAGTGTCTAGTGTCCAGCGTAGATCTCGAATTGGAGGAGTGCCACCATTGCATGGAACCGTGACCGAGTCAGATTCACGGGTCGGAACGGACAAGCGACTGAACCAAGGAAGATGAAGCCCAAAAGTCAAGGGTGCATCACACAGCAGGTGCTCAGGCCTACTGGACACTCTGGAGTCCGGAGTCCGGAGTCTGGACTGAATCATTACACAGGATCCAAGTGATACTCGACAGAATGGATCATCGGATTGGGCTGGAAATACAGTACAAAGTCGGGCGCGTCGATCGAGGGATCCGCCGAATGGATGATCAAACGGACCGAAACATTGTTGTTGGACGGATCATATGTGCGACGGGATGAAGCCATGGGTAGGAGATTTGACGTCTCATCGAGGGGGGTCGAGAAAGAGATGGATCATGGCAGTACATGCGCGAGTGCAGTCCTGCAGTTACTTGGAAGTTGGGACGGCTCAGATTTGAACAGTGGATGACTGGATGGAGGAATACTACTATTACTACTACTGCTACTCACTACTCAGGTCTCAGTCTAGCAAGGTAGTCAACTGTGGGATACGGGAAAATGTCAAAGTACGTACTGCCGAGTTCTAACCAACTCGGGTCATGTGCTATTGAGCTCTACGACTAGAAGTGTAGTAGCCTAGTAGGTAGGTACCCCGACCTCATCAATAAGGTCAGCGTTCTGGGAGAACATGAAAATGGCTGGTTTCTACATTTACACTGGTACTTCTCGCTCCTCTCACTGATCAGGTATCTCTGACTGGCTGAAAAGTCACAAAGATCTAATCAATTCCATGTCGTCAGTCCAAGAACCGAAAGGGTTGTTCCTGTACTCGGTACTTGACCGGTCCCCCTGAAACACGGGGGAAAGCGAGTCCTGGAGGACGTCCGACTGTGAGAGTCCAGACTCGAAGCCAAGTTTTTAGCGGAACCGTCGCAGTGGGTCTCTCCGGACTCATTTCCGATCTGAAGTCTTTCCCCCTGTCGGTGGACTCGTTATTGGTGCAGTGGGTGACGGGAAGAGGGCCCCGGCATGCTGAAACCCGCAACTCTTCATGGGCGGCAAGTCTGGCTTCGACCAGAGAAGCAGACGGGATCAGACAGACACACCCTGAATGACAGAGTAGGGGCTTGCACTGCAAGCCTTGCAGTGCTCATTACCGCACCCGAGTTCTCATGGTCCACGCTTGAGGAGAGACAGATCGCTGTGGCATCGTGGGGCCGGGTCATACATGCCAGACGATGTGCAATTGTGCATAGTTACATGCTCAAGTGGGACATGACACAAACGCAATTTTCAAGCACGCGGCGGTCTGACACCGGGCGCGAAAGCCAGACCCAGCAAGGTGGGTTCCCCAGGGTTGGGGCACCGATTCTCATACCGTACTGTGCCACGATTGTCTTGAACTTGCGATCTTGCGATCTTCTGAAGGAGACACTTGAATTTCACATCATGTGAGCGGTGGACATGGACAATATTCAGCTGGATCTGGACCTCGAGGCGCCCGACGGGTCCAAAGTCAGGTTGTTTGATCTGAGCAAGTAGGGATCCGGGTTACTGGTGAGCATGAACCCTGTGTCTGGGTGCCAATTCTCTTCTCGGTCGCTTCACACGGCGCCGGTAAATACCTGATCCCCGTTGCGTTCGGGTGTCACCAGGCTGGTGCCTGACTCTGCGGGACCTTTGGACCTCTTGGGCTCTTATGTGTGTGTCACGACCTCAACGAGAGCCCGGCCTGTCGTACGCGCGGCGCTCAAGCCACCGTGCGATGGCGTCCCTGCAGCCGCGGGAGAGCAGGGGAAACCCGCGGATGCGGGATCGCATTGGAGGATCCACTGCATCGGCCAGGGGTAACGACGGATATGAAACACCAATCGAGGGTGCTCCGTACGATCAGATCACGACTGACTCGCCATTGGGAGAGGGTGGGGTCGCAGTAGGTTAATTGGAGATTCCTGCAAATTACACCGTCCTGTCCTGCTGGGCGAGACACAGAGACACAGAGAGAGAGAGAGAGAGAGAGAGAGAGAGAGAAAAGAGAGAAAGTCGCTGACCCTCTGCCATTCCGGGACGAGACGACTCCTCCCAGTGGGAATCTGGAACTCTGGCCAACCTCGTTTGGACAGGTGAAGCAGGTCAAGCAGGCCCCAGCACTGCAGTATGTGATCCATTCTGCATCGTGCCCATGAGGTCAGACCGTAGTACGTACTTCGTGGTGGTGGTGGTGTTTGGTGGTCCCTCATCGGAGAATTAGAGATCGGAACGCTGACACGGCGATCAGCCGGGCTGGTGAGGTGGTTGAGATTGTTGCTCTGCCCTCCAGCCACGCCGTCGTCTGCGCGCGAGAGAGTCCCCATCGAATCGGACACTGTGAGTGGAAGATCCTCGTCTCGTCGCTGGAAGGGACGCGTTGGAATGTAGAATGTTCCGCGCCCGTTCGTGGCGGGGACGCTGTCTGGAATGTGTCGCGGAGAGGGTGTAGGAACAATAAGAAGGACGGCGAGGAAGCCCATCACCGTCGGCTCTGGCTGATCACCGATTTCACCGACAGTGCCACACTGCAATTTAACGAAGTCAAGACCTTCTTACGACTCCCCCATTGATTCTGGATCCCTCCATCTCGATCTCGCCCTTTCCATCGGATCAGCCTCATCATCGTGCTCACCCTCGTCCGTCCCATCCGTCCCATCCGTCCCATCCGTGTGTGTCGAATCTGCTGTCGTGGCCCCGAGAACCCAGACCGAGACGCCAGTCCTGGGCTCATCTCCCCTAATTAAACCCTCAATCTCTACTCAAACATCGCCCCACTCGGCTGGACCCTCTTCGCGCGGTTGCTCTCCTCATTCCTCCCCGACTTGAACTACTTGACCTCGTCGATTCCCTCGCTGTTGCTCTCGAGATTCTTCCCTCTTTCTCTCCCTACGCTGATTCATTCCTTTTCCCGCCGTGTCGCACTTGATTGTGTACTGGCCTGTCATTCTTTTACACCCCCTGTTTCACGCGCACCTACACTCTTTTTCCACCCCAAGCCCAACCAATACTACACGCAGTTGATCTGCTCCGTTGACATTCGCTTCACGCCGCATCTCAACACCATCAACCCTTACATACCCAATCTTGCACATCCAACTCGTGAGCACTTCCTGGAGAAGTCCATTCGCTCGACCAATCTCAAATCCTCTCTCGCGATATCCACGGATTGACTCCATTGGGGAACTGATCTGCGATCATACCTCGACTGAACAATATGCGTTTCACTCTCCTCCTAGCTGCCCTCGCCGCCGGCTGCGTCAATGCCGTCGAGAAGGATGTCTACGTGACCGACTGGACTACGGTGACCGTGACCGAGACGGTCACTGCCCCCGCCGTCACCGAGACGGTGCTGCCGCCTCAGGTCCAGCTCCAACATGTTGCGCCCACCACCACTGCCGCCCCCGTGGTGGAAAGCGTCGTCGCTCCCAGCTCGACCTCGGCCGTTGAAGAGCCCGTGACCTCGAGTGCCCCGGCTCCCGTGGAGACTCAAGCCGCTACGGAACCTTCTCCCGCCCCCGTGCAGGAGCCCGCGGTGGTCACCACGCAGGCTCCGGCTCCCGTCGAAACTGCGGTCGTCTCCTCTTCCTCGTGGTCGACTGCCTGGACCTCCACTCTCTCCGTCGCCCCCGCCGCTGCCACTACTCAGGCTGCCGCCCCTGCCAGTGCTCCCGCTGGTAACTCGTATCAGTCGGCCGTCCTCTACAACCACAATGTCCACCGCAGCAACCACTCTGCCTCTTCTCTCGACTGGTCTGCGGATCTTGAGTCGAGCGCCAAGGTCCTGGCCTCCCGCTGCGTCTACGAACACGATGTGTAAGTTGAATCCCCCTGCCGGTTCTGCGCCTGGTATGTGACGTGGAGGGAGAAACATCGCTAACCTTCGTTTGGTACAGCTCTATCCCTGGTGGTAGCATTGCGGCCGGTAGCTACGGTCAAAACATCGGCTACGGTGTCGAGGCTAGCGATGTTGGTGTCATGATTACCAACCTGATGTACAACGACGAGATCAACTATTTCCCTCAACCCTATGGTTCCGCCAGCCCCGACATGAGCCTCTTCGACAAGTGGGGTCACTTCTCTCAGATCGTCTGGAAGGGGACCACCCACGTCGGCTGCGCCACGGTCACTTGCCCGAACTTGGGCAACGTGGACTCGAGCATGGCTCTCCCCTTTACGGTCTGCAACTACTACCCAGCTGGCAACGTTGACACCGAGTACGGTGACAACGTCCTGGCGCCTCTTCGCCAAGCCTCCTACGTGGCCTAGGTCCTGCATCGGCCCAGAGATGTCTTCTCTCCGCTGTTCTTCCGAGGCTTCAAACCCGACCCATGATGGAACAGTCTCGACCGCCAGCGCCGTCTACTTGTGCCGTCCGACATTGCCCTTCATCTCTGTTTTCTTTGCCAATATTATCTTCTCTTCTCTCAGCATCTCTTTTGAATGTTTCCCCAAATCCTCGATAGCTTTGCTTCCTAACCCCGGTGGAGTGTCGACAAGGATAGTCATTGGCAATTTTTGGACGGTCGTTGCCTCGGTTCGGGCCGGGAAATCTGTCCCGAATTCGAGAAAAATGACCAATTCACAAATGGGAACACAAAGGGCTTGTAACTATCTCAAAGTATGTCCTCACTCTTTGTGTTTCTCAACCTGTCTCTTTCGGGGACAACACAAAGGGAACATTCAAGATGGTGACCCCGTTGAATCTGTGAATACTTTTTTTTCTTCCATCGCCTTCTTCGAGGATCTTTTTTTTTTTTTTACTTTTGCCTGCTGCCGTGTTCTTCTAGCGAGTGCATACCCTCCCGTCTCCGTGCACAAAGACCGAAAGAAGGATGTAACGTCCGCCATGTGATGTATGACAAAAGAAAAGTATGCAAATAAGCCTCTTGATTGCACTCGTGTTTCTTTCCGATTTGTTCCTTTCATAAGTAAGTAGCTAGGTACTAAGGTAGACATCAGTAGGCAAGAGGTTCCACTTGCCGACAACCTTGCCTACCTTGGCTGCCAGATAGAGGTGATGGGAGGATGCGATACTCGAAAGATCTAGTCCACGCCCTTTGTGTCTTTCATTACTTAGGTACCTATATTCCACCCCAATACTAAGGTAAATACTTACTCTTAGTAAGGGAGTACTCATTTTGCGAAAAGAAGTATGTAACTCCACATTGCAGCCCACCACCTATTTCCCACCTCGATGGATTTCTATCTCAACCCCAATGGGTGCATGTCCGGCAACGATACCCCTGAGACACCATCGCGTCGCTGGCTAACGTTCAACAGTCGCACGTTTCATACTCGTCTATCGAACAGTACTCTTTCCAAGTACTCAGGACTGACTCCCTTCTTCTTCCTTTCAACTTGTCTCTTCCACTACACGCAGGCTTCTAGTGTTGTCTCGCCTCGGCACCTGCGATCCAGATCAGATCTTAGCAGGGAATTGCGGGCCAGACGTCTGTCTCATTCATGTCGACTTGATCAACAGGTACCTACCTTAGTACCTGTGGACATGCAGTCAGAGCGCATTTCTCAGCCTGCGTGGTAGGCGGGGGCATGATCGCCTACTCAAGCACTCAAGCCTACCCACTGTACGCACATGCAGTACTACCTCAGCCGGGAAAAGTCACCACTTAGCACGTGGTAGGGACTCGACGGGGTAGGTCGATACTCAAGTAAATGCCGACTCACCATGTACCCATTTCACAATAAATCAGGACTTCCCATTGTCTCAACCTCACTATCGTCTAAGTAAGGACCCTGATGTCCTGGTGCCAAGGGCATCCTCCTCAGCCGCATCGAATCCAGATTTAGATTCCAAACTGTATAGGGTTAGAACTAGAGGGGGGAGGTAGTGAGTCTTGCGAGGTGAAGTTTCCCATTTTTGAGACCGTAGGTTTGACGTCCAGGACCTCCGTGGCTCCACTCTGTTGGGTCGACGGGTTATTTGCTTGCTGTGGAAGTCAATGTCGTGTTTGATTGTTTTGTAGTTGTTTTCAATATTCAAGTTTGAAGGGGGAGGGGGGAGGAACGGGCATACTCAGGCTTGATCTGCCAAAAAATTGAATGAATGTTCAGCTTCTTGCGGGCAATGTTTCTTTGTAATGAACTACTAATGTTGAGACTTCATAATGACATTATAGACAGGCTGCCATTGAGATTACCCGAGACGTTGTCCCACACTCATCCGACTCATTTAGCAGACGACTCAGACACACACCAGATTAGGTACTAGCCCCATTCAAGGCTGAGTCATTATGTTGCCTTGCGAAATACGCAGAGGTTCCACACCTACCTAGTAGGTACCTAACGATGATCGATTTCTCGGTTGGAAACATGAAAAGAGTGAGAGGACTTCCCTTCCCACAGATGAGTGTATCTCTATCGAGCTACTCTCGTATCTCCACACGACCACTAGGGCGTCTAGGAACATGCAAACGTCGATCGAGAGAGACATTGGACAAGAGGCAGTCAGGGAGTTCTCGGGGTATTTTACTAATGAAGCCCAGGGTGAGTCTGACAGATAACTAATACTGTGAGAAGAGGATGTTCGGACCAGAGCGAAATAATCATGGCTTGCTGGTCGGGCTGGAGATCAAGAGCAGTGTTTCTTCAGCCTGGTGTTGTAGGTGGGTTTTAGAGTTTGCTTTGGGGAATGATAAGGTTGGTATCCTAGCTAGAGAGTCTGTTAATTGGAAGTGTCTGTGGCTCTTCAGATCGATTGCTCGGCGATCCAATCTAAGTCTGGACTGATACTCGATGACACTGGAAAAATCAGCTGCGTTAATAATAAGAAAGTCCCTTACGAATACAGTAAGTAGTATGCGCCACGGGAAAGTCGTGCATGATACTAGGTTTACATCCTGTTATATGAAGATTATGCAAGTGATACTTTCATGCCTCATACAGTATATGATCAAGGATAGATGTAATGAGCTATCTCGTCCACTCTCGCTCATAATAGGCTCCAGCTTGTGGAAAGGTCATGCTCAAGTCGACTGGGACTCCCTGCAATTCTCCGCGGTATGGCATATCCCCTATCACAAATCACTGCCCCTGAGATCACTGAGGGTGAAGCAGTGAATTATTGAGGGTGCTCGTTTAGGGATGATAAGTACTCATATGGTATCCGAGCCTAGCAAAATCGACGGAGACAATGAGATGAAGAATGAACCAGGACAACGACGGGAATACTTCAAGCTTTGAGACTGGTGGGACCAAAATTAGCGCTATGGAGGAGGTAGAAAAAACAAATCTCAGTCTTACGCAAGAATCTGGGGAAGACGAGGTATTTCGTGGGATTCGCAACTGATGCTCCCAAGGAACTTTCCCCGCGCGTGGGGCCGGTTGTCGCCCGTATAAACGACCGTGCAAGTCATCAATCCAATCTCTGTTCTCCCAGATCGACCGGGATGTGGCCATTTTTGGTCCCGACGTGTATAATCTCGTCTGTGGTCAACCTTCTACTGCGGTGGTGATTGGTCTCTAATACTGGTCAAGAGAGAGGGATAAAACAGTCAACAGATTCAGTGGGTTCGAACGGCGTGGCCCTATTTAATCAGGTCTTTGTTTCTCTCAAGCTTCCAGCTTCGACGGAACAAGTTACAGTTTGTCAACACACTTCCCGGGAGACGTAGGCTCAACTACACCTCGTATCCCACATCGTCGCGGATTCGGCCGCCTCTCCAAAGAGAACCCACCAGTCATCTTCAATGTCGCAAGACTCATGGCGTCCTGGAAAACGTGTGGCCATTGTTGGGGGAGGACCGGGGGCAATCTCCACCGGCATCGCCTTTCTGAAGCGAGGCTTTGACGTCCGCATCTTTGAGCGGCAGTCATCTTGCAAAGCGATAGGCGGCGCGGTGTTGCTGTCCACCCCAGTGCTGGCCATCCTCCGTAACTATGGCATCAGTGCCGAGCACTTTGGCTCCTTCACCGTAACCTACTTCAAGAACGAGGTAGGCATGGCGCGAGTAGAGCTACCCTTCAATCCGGAGATTGAGCGGAAAATGGGAATCAAAGGATGGCACTATGGCGTCCTGCGCTCTTCGATTTTCAAGAAGATGCTGGAGCTCGTGCCTGAGCATGTCATCTTCGCGGGTCATGAATTCACTCACTATGTCGAGAATGAGAATGAAGTCGAGTTGCATTTCCGAAATGGTCAGCACGTCACCGCCGATATTGTCGTCGGTGCCGACGGGATTCGCTCTCAAGTCTCCCGACAAGCATTTGGAGATCCACAACTCTTCCATTGTGGAATCCGCCTTTGGCTCGCTTGGTGCGACTACATTCCCGGAATCCCGCCAAATACGGGCTTCATCTCGCACGATCGACTCAATCAGGCGAGTTTCTTCCCCATGACGCACGACGGCAAGCCTGGGTTCGAGTGGTGGGTGGTTGAGCCCTCCTATGAGGGAAAACCCATCCCCAAAGACGTCAAAGCCCATGTCGCGGGTATTCTGAAGAACTGGGCAGAGCCAATGCCTCGGTTCTTGGAAGCCACCGACTTTGACACCCAGGTCTACCGGTGGGAAATTTACAATCGACCTTCCTTGAAGAAATGGTCGTCGGGACGAATTGTCTGTGTGGGCGATGCAGTGCATCCCGTCTCGCCCTATGCAGCGTATGGAATGGGCATGGCAATCGAGGACGGATACTTTTTGGCCAGAGCTCTCGATGGAGTCGACCTTCGTGACAAGTATGCCGTTTCTGCGGGATTCGAGCTATATGAGCAGGAGCGAGTCGGCTACGTGAATCACAACATGGAGTTTGCGCGTCATCTTGGCCGGTTGTTCCACAGTGTACCTCGACCACTCGCCAACGTTCGGGATTGGATCTTTGACAACACCCCGCTGCTAAGCTACTTTATGAAGAATGGGTATCTCAAAAACTCCGAAGAGGAGACGCTGCGACTGAAGGAGCTACACGTTTGCTGATGCCGTGGCGCGTCCACGAGGAACTGCTGGACACACCTGACTCTTGAAATTTCGTATGGCTTGTCGTCGACACTATACAGAAAAATGATCTAGATCGCTTTGCTGCCGATGAACAAAATACATCGGGATGTTTATAACGAGCTTTGGCAGGATGTCTCTCTAGGTGGTGCGGCAGAACATCGTCATTCTAGTATAAAAGATGCGGAAATGATGAGTCTAAACGCAAACCTTGCCCTTCTTTACCACCAAGAGCAATTCGAGAAATCATACATAAAGGCCAAGAAGGACCAAAAGGATAAGAAGGACATGCAGGACTACAAGAGACTTGCTACCACCTGTGGCTGGACGCAAATGTGATACGAAAACCCGTTTTTAGAGCTTACTGAAGGCTTTCTGGCTGGTTTTCGCCTGACTCTCGAAAAGCCATGCTTCAATGTCCGGGTCGTATACGAGTGGCGAAACCAACAAATTGTTTACGCACATGTTATGCTCGATATACGCACCGGAGCAATTGCCTTCGAAGACGAGCTGTTGTTTTGCGAGCTAGCATGCGTCGCTCAGGCCATCAATAATCACCTGATACAGCAGGGATTTGAGACCTCGCTCCTCTCAGTACGTTCCTTTAAGACCTAATCTTTCTCCAGGGTCACCTTGGCCACACGCATACTACCAATACTAACTCGTTGCCTTGTCAGATCCCTCACTGCAGGTTCTCGGCACTTTCTTCCACGGACTTGGCAACGGCCGTATGATCCAGGCAAGATTCGACACGTCTGGCGTTTTGAGGGTCAGAGCGTCGCCGATCTACTCCTTTCAGGATACAGATAGTCCGTTCTGGCGTCTCTTCCTGAGGTACTACGCCTGCAACCCCTACTATGGCCAAGACGCCGAATTTGCCGAGGACAAAGACGAGTCCGGGTATGTCCCTAGTGACACTGGGTCCCGCCTGAGCTCCAGTGTGCCTGCCGGGGGACCAAAAAAACGTTCCCAAAAACACTCCCAAGCTCTTCGAAGACGAGGAGAATACACGGGGCCCGTGGCCTTGGCAGGAATAAGAACCTCTAAGCTGACGACCCCTGAGATTCCCCGCGTCGTCGACAATGTCTACGATTTCGAGTTGGCAGAGGGAGCTTGTACGTCGCGGACGGCCTTGAAGAATGGGAGCTTGCACAACGATTCGGTTCTTCAATTCAAGAAGCACCATCTTATGTGACACTGCCTCTAGACTTTTCTGAGAACTTGTTATCAATTGAAAGACATCGTGGCGCTTGGCGCATTCTAGACTTATAGCCCGGGTTCAAGAGGGTCACTCCGTCGCACGCAATGACAAGACCGTACTCTGCAGATGATGTCTCATTCAAGAAGTCAACCAAACGGGTCCATCTCTTTGGGTCCCAGGACTCCACTAGGCTATACATCGCGAAGGCTATTGCCAGCGATGAATATATGTTTTTTCTGCCTGGAAATGGAATACCGAGCAATGCGACGTAACAGTGGGGTCCCTAGGATCTTTAGGAGAATCCTCAGGAGCGGTTGGACATGAGGATGTTCGTACACCTCTTCTTAGCACTGGCTCTGCCGCTCTGCAGACTCGAGAAGAGGAGAAGCAAGAGCTGGCGCGTCTGACTGGGGAACAGCCTGCGCCAGTGACCGAGGCTGAGTCGACTGGGAGTTGAGGCCTGTCTGTTGTCACTTCGACGTTGCAAGTAGATGCCGGTGGAGAATGTAAGAATCAGTATGATTCAAGAGCGCATGCCATGATTCTTTTATCAATATAACAATACAACCAGCCTCAACTTTATAGCTAGTATTAAAAGCGTGAAGGATTCTCGCCTGATAGTTGATGTGCCAGGAACCGACTGCATTTGGACAGCTCCTCATGGCGTTTCTCTTTGAGCTACATCGAAAATATGATAGCGCTTCCTTGGGTGACTGGGCACTGTACTTTCAGTCCAACCTGAACGAGGTCGTGACTACCGAGAGTGACCCCGCGATCGCACCTCATGCTCAGTCATAGTAGTTTGAAGGTAGTAACTAAGTTAGTGACTCGTTCGACAAAAGTATAGTTCTCACGTGACTACCATGCTACCCACTTCCCCACGTCGCTCCTTTCGACCGAAACGTCATCGCCAGCCCCCGTCCGTCCTCCCGCAGCAAATGAACAGCTTGAGCCATGAACCACCCAGTCCCCACGGATATTCCCCCACCTGAATCATTAGCCAAGGCCAGTTCTATCTGTGCGCTTAAAATCACGAAGACACACAAAGATTTTGACAATAACTCGGAACAAAGGTTAACTTCACGTTAGGCCGAGGAATGATTGAAAGAGCTCTGAGCCGATCCTCACTTGCTTCTCCCACACGGACTATCCTGCGAAATTGCCGAGTCCCTCTGATCAAACTCTAGTCTGCTGATCATTGCGGGCCTCTTGGAAAAAAGACAGCGTGATCATCTTCGTGGCGGTATACGTCGAAGACGTTGCTTTTTCCTTTCTGCCTCTACGATTATTCTTCCTGTTTGAAGAATTTGCGAACTTCTCCGACCGGCACACATCCTGCGGGTCAGAAATTGTCGACCTCTTCCATCCAGATCAGACTTGCAGGCTGCAGGCTGCACTGCAAGGCGGGAACTGAAATCGGTTTGACGTGCACCTGTCCAAGATAGGCTCATCCGTTCCTCCGGCGCTATACTGCAGAGCAAACCCAAGCTCCAACAGCCCAGTCCGGTAATCCTCCACCTGGCACTCTGGTGCTTGTGAATTCCCCGTGAGTCTCCCATTTGTTACTGGTTCTTCCGTGTGTTTTTCGAAGCGGAGTTGGCGACTCGGCCCGACCTATTCCTATTGCTTTGCGAGGCAGACGCAGTAAGCGGGGTGTGCTTGTTTGCTGTATAATATAAGACCGGTTCGTCTCTCAGCCACTGGAGCGCAGTGGTGAAGACTTTCCCCCTAGACGACTCGCAAATTTTCGACGTGCAAACTACCCCCCAAATCACGTCGCGACTGGTCAGCTCCTCATGCCACCTTATTGCCTACAAGATTGTCACTACTTCTACCGCACTGCTTTGCGACTCCTGTCCCTCCCCACCTGCCTCGCCTCCTCTTACCATTGATCGAGATTACCCAACTGCCACAATCCCTACTAATCACCATGTCCTACTCCAACACGGCAGTTCGTTTCTTCACTGCCCCGAGATCTCTAGGAAATGTCATGGAGTCCAACACAGCGACGCAGCCTGCGGCTAGCTCCCCGGGCCAAACGGTGCTCAGGCCGAGCATCTCAAACAATCATCCTTCATCAGAAGCAGTGGTGAATCACCAACCGATGAGGAAAGGCCTCACATTTGCAAATCAGGACTCGCTACCCAAGCTTCCTATTCCGAGTCTGGAGGATACTTGCCGAAAGCATCTGGAAGCACTGTCCGCTTTGCAGACTATTCGTGAACATGAAGAGACCAAAGCGGCTGTCAATGAATTCCTCAAGACAGAGGGTCCCACACTCCAAGAGAAGCTTAAAACATACGCTTCGTCAAAGACGAGCTACATCGAGCAATTTTGTACGTAACCACCACCGTCGTAACACGTGCATCACCAACAGCAGAAACACTGACCGGATACAGGGTATGATTCTTATCTGAACTTTGATAATCGTGGGTCTCGATTTCTTTCACGCGAGTATATCTTTCTGTGCCGCTAACATATAATCAGCTGTGGTTCTGAATCTCAATCCATTCTTCCTCTTGGAGGACGATCCGACCCCAGCTCGGAATCACCAGGTAACCCGTGCAGCGTCCTTGGTTGTCTCGGCTCTCTCCTTCGTTCGAGCAGTGCGTCGCGAAGAGCTGCCACCTGATACTGTACGAGGAACGCCATTGTGCATGTATCAATACTCTCGCATGTTTGGAACGGCTCGACTCCCCACCGACAACGGTTGCGTCATCAGTCAAGATCCTTCTGCTAGACACATGGTAGTCTTGTGCCGAGGCCAGTTTTACTGGTTTGATGTGCTTGACGATAACAGTGACCTGATTATGACGGAGAAAGATATTTCTCTGAATCTACACGTGATAATTGAGGATGCAGCCCAAACTCCCGTACATGAAGCTGCAAAGGGAGCCTTGGGGGTCCTGAGCACCGAGAATCGCAAAGTGTGGTCAGGTCTGCGCGAGATTATGACTAAAGATGCAACCTCGAACAATGCCGAGTGCTTGAACATCGTTGATACCGCTCTGTTCGTGCTCTGCCTTGATGACACGGAGCCCACAAGTACTGCAGAGCTATGTGCGAACATGCTGTGCGGGACAAGCGAGATTGTCAAGGGAGTGCAGGTCGGAACGTGCACTAATCGGTGGTACGACAAATTGCAAATCATTGTCTGCAAAAATGGAAGTGCTGGAATCAACTTTGAACACACTGGTGTGGACGGCCACACGGTTCTGCGCTTTGCTAGTGACGTCTACACTGACACTATTCTTCGATTTGCAAAGACCATCAATGGACAGGCCCCAAGTCTCTGGGCCACTTCAAGTCCCGATCCAGCCAAACGTGATCCGAGCAGCTTTGGCAATGTGAGCACGACACCTCGCAAGCTAGAGTGGGAAATGACTCCAGAAATGAACATCGCCCTCAGATTTGCTGAATCCCATCTGTCTGATCTCTTGCACCAGCACGAATTCCAGGTTCTTGACTTTGAGGGCTTCGGCAAGAACTTCATCACCTCTATGGGATTCTCGCCCGACGCATTTGTGCAGATGGCTTTTCAGGCAGCCTATTATGGGCTTTACGGTCGGGTTGAAAATACCTATGAGCCGGCTATGACAAAGTTCTTTTTACACGGTCGGACTGAGGCCATTCGTACCGTGACGCCCGAAGCTGTCGAGTTCGTCAAGACCTTCTGGGGCGATAACACGGCCGAGCACAAGATTGATGCTCTTCGCACTGCGACCCAGAAGCATTCCGCCATGACCAAGGAGTGTTCCAAGGGACAAGGCCCAGATCGTCACCTATACGCCCTGTACTGCCTCTGGCAGCGAACTTTTGACGAGAGTCTTTTCCTAGATAGCAGCTCTGCTGAGGGTTACTCAAGCCCGAGCGAAGGGGTACTGTCTGGAGTATCGGAAGATGGCTTGTCTACCTCGCCAGATAGTGGTAGTAACCGCGGGATGCGCACGATGGTGCCTCAGACTCCCGCAATCTTCAGTGACCCAGGTTGGGACAAGATTAACACTACTGTGTTGTCAACGTCCAACTGTGGCAATCCATGCTTGCGTCATTTCGGATTCGGTCCAACATCTGCTGACGGATTCGGAATTGGATACATCATTAAGGACGACTCCATTTCATTCTGCGCCTCCTCGAAGCATCGGCAAACGGCACGCCTCATGCACACACTGGAGTCCTATCTCTTTGAGATCAGAAAGCTGCTTCGCGCAACCAATCGAAAGGCGACAAGTCCACGAACAAGTCGGGCAAGGGAGAATGAAGGCATGGCAGAGCGTCATCATCCGGATTCCAATCGACGGGGTCGTGTTGTCCGAGGCGACGGCCGTGGCGGCTTTGAGACACCGGCCACTACTACGGATAGCGCGGAGATCGAGGATGACGGGATGGGTGGTTGTAAGTGTGAAGTCTTTGCTCTGAGACACGTCTGATCTCGAGATGGCCTAATGCTGTACTTCAATGCTAACTTAACTGCTCAAACAGACGGCTTCTTCGATGCTGGTATGCTTTTGCACGCTCTTAAGGGGGTGAACGCGGAACGTGAGCGTAATGACAAGCCGGCGAGGCGAAAGTTTGTTGGAAAGAAACTGCACCTCAATGAATATTGAGGAGAGCATGCATCTTTGCTCAGGATGGATATATTGAACAGTGTTAATGAGATAGGTGGAGATACTTGCGTGGTCTGTGTCTGCAGTCTTTGAAGATACTTTTTTGCTAATTTGATGACCGAGTGGGCAATAAGAAACATCCAGAATCTGTGTATCCTCCATAAATAGGAGGTCCTTAGTCATTGCGTTGTCGAGTGAAACTAAAGTATTTCATGATCATCAATCTGGGAAAAAGACTCTGAAAAGTGCTTAGGTGAGATCATTTGCAAGACCGTGAGACAAGTGATGCACAGCTGACAGTATACACCTCCATCGGGTCTTGCGGGGCCGTTCAGCCCGGAACTTCATGCATGACTGTATCGGTCCGCATTGGTGGCCTCGTCAGCTGATACTGTAGATCTGACGTACAGCCAGTGCATTGGATTGTAGATCGCCAGCCCCGGTCACCTTCTCATACCCGGAAGCCGGTTCATGCAAGACTCGATCTTGTGCATACATACATACATCTCGGATCTAAAAATAGTTTCATGAAGAATTCCAGCCCTCTCGGTTTCTTTCCACGAGGGTCTGACGAATCCTGTACGCTGTGTGGATAAAGGTCTCGGAAGACGCAAGGTTTTGCAGATGATGATACAACGTGCATGCTTTTTAGGTAGAGATACATGACAACATCACTATTCGATTGTAATCGCTATTGACGGAGATTCCGTCTCCTTCGATTGGTGACTCGCCTCTTACGTTCCTCATACTTGATGAAATGGTTTTAGCAGCGTCTCCGCGATCCCCCGCCAATTTGAAACTCCAAAGATTTGACTAGATATCAATTGCCCCAAACTCAGTGCTAGATCATTGTTCGATTACCAGTTACAAGTCGATGGGCTTAGGTTGACTGGCGTAATTCGGTTTAAGAAGGACAGCAATGAAGATGCGGTAGTAAGAAACACGACGCCCCCTCGAGGATATAAGCACAATCCAAGCATTCTGAGACCTGCATTGGGGGCCTCAACGTCAGCTGTACACTTTACATGCACTTGTTACCTTATAGACCATTCACGGGCACTCCGTCCGTCGATGTACACGTACATTACCTACCTACTAGAAGGTACTGCTCATTCAAGATCACTGTCCAGGTGACTTCGGCTACCCTGCCCCTTGGATTTTGTTCACGCGATTGGAAGTTCCACCTGAGGCAACTTCCGGCTGTTTGTACCTCAGCTTTCTATATTTGAATGTCTGATCTGATCGAGGCTAGTTTCCCAGGACGCCGCTGACTGCTTAAACCTCGTGAACTGGCATATTGTATGTTCGAGGGAGTATAAGAACGTGCCACTTCTAGCCACGGCTTCAGAAACTTCTCATCAACGCCGTGGTACCAGACCTTCTCAATACATCAAGTCCTTACACTAACTCTTCCTCCCTGGGACCTCCATTCATCGCCCGCCAAAATGCACATCAACGCCATCCTGACCTCTGCAATCACCCTGGCAGCCACTATCTCTGCAGCTGCGGTTCCAACTCACCGTTACGTTCAGCTGCGTCTCTGGGGTCAGCCTCAATGTGAAATACTGAACTTCGGCGAGGAAGGCATATATGGGGATCAAACCGAAAAGTGCAACAAGTTGGATCCAAGCAGCACTATTCAATCTGTGAAGGTTGAGAGAATCGATGCAGGATGTGTCCGTAAGTTGGTTCGCCTATACAAAGATGGACGTTGACTTCATGTCATGAGAAAGAGAGAATTCAAAAGACGCTCTACTGGAATAACCTACTGATGCTGTAGCAGTCTATTTGTATAGTGACCTGCAGTGTAACCTGAATGGTCGCAATATCAGCTCTGCTGGATGTGTATCTGGGGATGGTGCTTATGGCAGCTATAAGCTTTCTTGCAATGTCTGACTACAATTCTTGAGATTTGGGCTCGATTTCAGGATGGAATGAGTCTTGTTACCTGCGATGAGATTACTACTCCACGAGAAAGATGTCAGAAGATGAAAGAATCTTGTCACATTCTGGAAGCTTGCAATGTTAGCGGGCATTGATTTGGCAGCCATGGTTCGGAATATCTTAGCTTCAACTCACGCATTTGATGACATAGCGGATTCCATGCGTTTGATAGACCTTGAATTTCTGGTAATATACCCTGACTTAGCTACAAGCTTGAGCACGTCGTTGATACTCCAAGAGAGGTCGAATGTAGTTTAATCTACACCTGACATTGGAACGAAGCATCTCTTACTTGATGCCTTGTTTCCAAGGCCCCTTCCCCCCGAACACCTCGGTGATGCCCGCATCGGGTGTGGGGAAGTTGCCGAGATCGGCTGGGGGGTTCAAGGTTGGCGACGCGGTCCAAGGAACCACCCACTGAGGAAGTGATAGTCTGGATAGTCATTTCAATTGATTGATAGATACTATCTACCAGAGTCACCGAATTGCTCTCAAAGCTCCTTCTACCGCTTCTCTCCAGTTTCGCCGAGGGTTCCTTGGCCCGACCACTCTATCCTCATCATGGCGGTGCCAACAGTGCCAAGGCTCGGTCCTCAAATAGGCACGCGGCTGATGAGACGATTCTCGAGCTGTCCACGAGCATACAGCTACGCCGACACGCTTCCCAATTTGAAAATTGGAGCACATACGCGTGTTTTGTTCCAAGGCTTCACGGGTGAGTGGAATGGAATGCTGGGGTCAGAGTCTGACAATTGATGCTAAGTGATTGCACGGTTAGGACGGCAGGCGACTGCTAACGTAAAGGAATCCTTGGAATGGGGCACCAAGATTGTTGGAGGTGTCAAGCCTGGCGTAGAGGGAGAGCACCTTGGCCTACCCATCTTTCCATCTGTCAAAGTGGTAGGTGCACCAAGATCAGAGATGTTTTTGATAGGATCTTCATGCTAATGTTAAATTGAGAACTCATAGGCTCAAGAAAAGGCAAAGCCAGATGCCTCTGCTATCTATGTACCAGGTAACCAGACTGCTGATGCGATTGAAGAGGCGATTGAAGCAGAGATTCCGCTCGTGGTTGCTGTGGCCGAGCACGTCCCCATTCATGACATCTTACGAGTAAGTAGTCGATCCTGGACCGTTGTGCAGCGAAGCTCTAATCCCTTCGCATAGATCCATTCGATGCTCCAGACGCAGTCCAAAACTCGCCTTGTGGGTGCAAATTGTCCTGGCATCATTTCCGCAATTGGGAAATGTCGTATCGGCTTTCAACCACTACCGTGCTTTGCACCAGGTCATGTCGGGATCGTGGCCAAATCAGGGACCTTGAGCTACGAGACAGTAGCATCGACAACCCGGGCTGGTCTCGGGCAAAGCCTATGCATCAGTATGGGAGGCGATGTTTTGGCTGGAACGAACTTTGTCGACGCCTTGAAGGTATTTGAGCACGACGACGACACCCAAGGCATTATAATTGTTGGGGAAATTGGAGGCGCAGCAGAAATGGACGCCGCCGAATGGATCAAAGATTACCGACGCAGAACCACGGATCCCAAGTACGTCTGCGCACTTCCAGACCTCGTAAAGCTTGATGGAGTATTGTGCTGACTCCCCTCCAGGCCCATTATGGCTCTCATTGGGGGCCTCGAGGCACCCACGGGCCGAGTCATGGGACATGCAGGTGCATGGACTGCACCCGGTGAGCCTGATGCCCAGACAAAGTACCGCGCTCTGGAACAAGCGGGAGTGGTCATGGTCAATCATCCTGAGAAGTTTGGACATGGGATGAGGACCCTCCTGGCGAGAAGTCTCTCAAAAAGCGGCACGAGCGTTAGTTCAGCCCCCTAGAATTTAAACTTCTCTGTGGCTGACTTCGCCCAAGAATACGCTGTTCGGTAACGGCCTGCAAAAGCGCGGCTATCACGCGACCAGACGCACGACTCTAGCCTCGATCGTTGGCTATCAGCAGAAGAGAAGCCTCTATCTGAAGGAGGCGCAGGCACTCGAAATTTTGAAACTAAAGTCTGTCCCAGTGGCTGAGGGAGACATTGGCTCGAACGGACTCATTTGCATATCCATCGATCGCTCGGCCTTGTCTCCATGCATAGTGGCCTCCTCTGATCCAGAGTCAGATCCCCGTCTCTTGCGGAGAATTCCATTTAGCTATGGGCAGGCTACTGTGGAGAACCACCCGATGATGGCCGACCTCGCAGACCAGTTGAAGATTCCCTCCTCATCTCGAGATCAGCTGGGAAGCATAGTGCAAGCTTTGTGGGAGATATTCAAGGAGAAGGAGGCCTTTGTTCTTGAATGTCAAATCGGAGTATCTGCCGATGGCACCTTTGCTGCTCATGGAGCTCGATTTGGATTTGACGATGCAGCATATCGTAGCTCGGGTCGTCAGGAAGAGATCCATCGCCTGCGAAATACATCAGAGGAGGTTCCAGAGGAAGTGGAGGCTGAAAAGTACGGCATTGTCTATGTCAAGTATGTTGTTGCCAGTGCATTCCTCGGCAAGCCAGCAAGATGCTAATGATGGACAGACTGCAAGGTCAAGGCAGCATTGGCACTTTAGGTAACGTTCTGTTCCTCCTCCAACATACTCGAGCTTTTGACGGTTAGAAGTTGTATTGACATTGCACGGTAGTGAATGGTGCTGGACTTGCTATGAACACAGTCGATGCTCTGACTTTTCACGGCGGCCATTGCGCAAACTTCCTCGACACAGGTGGTAAGGCCACCTCGGAGACCGTCAAGGCATCTTTCCAAATCATTTGTTCCGACCCACGTGTCAAGGCCATCTTTGTCAATATCTTTGGGGGACTGACACGCTGCGATATGATCGCTGAAGGAATTATCTTGGCCTTCCGTGATCTCCACATGCAAGTCCCCGTCGTGGTACGGTTGCGCGGCACCAACGAGGAACTAGGTCAACAAATGGTAAGTGGCCATATCCATTGAAGAGCCTCAACTGAGCCCTCAAAGAGATGAAAATTGACCTGTTTTATTAGATTGCTGAAAGCGGACTTCCCCTTCATGCGTTTGACAGTTTCGAGGATGCCGCGAAGAAAGTGATATCTCTAGCGGGACCTCAATAAAGTCATGGTCGTAGATAGACTAGATAGCTTGCACATAGGTGGTCCGCATCATGGCATTGCACGGCTGGTTTTTCTTACCTTGGAGATTCAGTCTCAAGATTTCAGGAATTGGCTCCCAAATTATGTTTCGTTTGTAGTTACCTAACTTCAAGTCTATCGGCACATGCTGACTGACCCTCCGTAAAGTCGTGTATCGAGTCCGACAGGAGGAGCATGTATGCCCGTCCTGTGAAGCATACCTGTCTACGTCATGGTCTCACAAATAAAAGAGGGTTCGATCGGCCCGGACGAATGTGATTGCGTGCAAATTGAGTTAATGTAGGTGTCACCGACAAAGTTGACCTCCAACCTGGCTTGGCCGAGGTCTGACCGGAGAATCCAGCTCACTCACGTCTTCCCAAACAAAACCCCGCGACCGGAAGGATGACGGCTCTTAACCCAAGTGGGTTTAGGCCACGTCCACCTTCTCCACGATCGGACCAAGGACACGCTAATCCCCCTCAAGCCCTGACGACATCTCCCGCGATCTTCGGACTGGTGGCTTATTTCGACATTGACATCCCCGCAGTATCTGGTCGGTTCTATATCCAGCGCCAACTTTTTGCGCAGGAAACCCCTGGACCGACCTTGCCGACTGTCAATTGGAATCCCATACAGCACTTCCCCTCCTTTGCATCCCACTGAATGGTATTTACACATTACCTTCCAGCACCTTTCCACTTCCAGCAACGACTTCTCCGGTCTCTCACGTGCCATGTCTGATCCAAGCGTGGAATTGCAATCGACACTTCGCAATCTGGCCATTGGCGAAAGAGGCCCCGTGGAAGATGCTCGACGAATCTCCGCAACCAGTGGTGTGACCTCGCAATTTGCGTCAGGGACCCCCAAGCCCAAAAAGCCTTCTTCAAAGCCAGTGGCCGATTCCTGGGAAGACGAGGCCGATGCCTCTTCGGAAGAGGAATCGGCTACCAAGACTGTGAAAGATATTGTATCTCCTTCGCTTCTTTCGCCCACACTCAGCGCCGAAGGCCCACTAGATCCTCCGCCTACCCCCATCTCGCCGCAGGTTTCAAACCCATGGGCGGCAGCAGCACCCACATCAACCGCCACGACTCAGAAGGACCCAAATCGACGACCGGAAAAGCAGACTGCCGTGGCTGGACGTCTGATTGCTGGGGCATTGGGGCTTCGAGCACCGAAACGTACGGAAGAGCAGCGCGCATATGACCGGTCGGTGAAGGAGCAAGAGATCAGGCGAAGGAATCGGGAGCGAGAAGAGCAGGCCAAGGCGAAGGAAGAGGAAGAGAAGGCCAAGGCATCCGTTTGGACTGACTGAGTCCTGGGCGATTTACTTTTCTTCTAGCTTCCTCCACGTCTTCTTATCTGGACAGTTGTTCTTGTATAACCACTGGCGTAGGGCTTGAACTGTATGCGACTATCTTATCGCGTTTGAAGCAGGTTCTTAACAAATTCAAGTGAATGCCGTAAATCAAACTCAAGTTCTCTTCGACTGGATACGTCGCCAATCTCATTCCTAGATTGAGAGTGAATCCGACCCCAACCCGTCCCTTGTGTCAACGTTTGTGTTCTTTCTTGGGATTTCTCAGCTGGACTTTCAATCCTCGTGTTTCCATAGGTGAGGACAATTTGTGGAGATTTCCAGTGCTTCACGTTACAGATCGCGCCCCTTGGCGAGGACTGGGGGAACGTACTTGGCGTGATGCAGAGTTTGATGACTACTGTAATTAGCCTTAAGGGAAGTCTTCTATGCACTCAGATCAACTGATGGTATTTGTGGAATTCATATCTTCGTTATCAAAGAAAACTTTGGCACCCAAGCCCCTCAGAACAGTCCAAGTCGCTTCTCCCAATGAGAGTGGCTCCAAGCCTAACAGAGCAGGATCGATTCGTGTCTGTGTGGATCACACTCTCATGAGTATGGGGAGTGTGCATAGTGCACGCAGGCGGGTTCAGAAGTCACCGCCACCAATTTGTTCCTGGTGCACCTCGAGAGTATCACCGTCGGCCATGTCAAGCTAGATTGTACTCGATAAGTCAGTCACGTGAACGGCAGTATTTGGTGGCTAGAACGTGTCTTCCCTCTGCAACTCACCGTGTCTGGAGTATCTTCTGGGCGCACTCGAGTACCGTCGAACAAGAAGCGAACAGTGGAGATTTGCTTTCCTTGACGGTCGCAGAAGGCATCCATAAGCTTCTTGAGCTGTGTTGAGCGCTTGATCTTGAAGAAGACCTCATTGTTGTTGTCGGTGACCTTGATGTTCAAGTGCTCACTGGGAGCAGCGCCCGCTTCCTGCTCAGCTGACATGATTGATGGTCGCAGCGTATTTGTGGTCTGCTGGACTCTACTCAGATGGATTCTAGTCGAGAGAAGACAAAGAACGTGGGGTACGAACACTGGTAGGAAGGACAGCGAGGCGATTGAGTAATTTCCAAGTTTATTCTGTGATGTATTGGTGAGCAAGCGTCCAGCAGAGCCCTTTATACCAACTGTGACCTACCTTGGGGTGTAGATAATGCTTGCAAAATGCGTGGGAGATTGAGAAGGCGGAGATGCAAATTAGGTCACCGTGGGCGTGTTGAAGGCGGCAGAATGATGAGTTGCCCCACGGAAAGACGGACAAACTATTATCGCGGGTTCAGGGCGGTCAGATTACTTGGGGCAGGTGCGGAACTATGCGTTCCCGGTTTAGAGGTTCATTGATCGACAGCCTCCATGGTCTTAGGTCATAGCCTCAATTTCACTGCATTCAGGATTGCTCACATATATCTACCATTCATTCATTTTCTGGGACGGGCATACATCCAGCCATCTTGACGGTGTCTTTCACTGACGTCTACATTTCATTGTTCGCAGACCATGGTAAGTGATTCCGATTAATGTATGCTGGTCGGTAGGACGCCCCAAAGGAATAGACATAATGAGTGCACTAAGCCTCCAACAAACTTCAATCTTCATTTTACTGACTCGAGCACGGTTTTAACATAATAGGGGAAGTTAAAGCAAGATCTGGCGCATGAGCAACCTTGTCATCCACGAGCCGTGAGTTCCTCGCCCAATCTGGGTCCCAAGTCATTTCCATCGGCCAAACATGTCGTACCTCGATCTCTGAACTAAGCCTGCCTACACACCACTCAGTGCGCTATTCAAGGTAAGTAGCAATGCTTGATGCAGCCTGGGACTTGATTAATTCCTTGCTTGACCCTGACCACTGACGAAAACTTCAAAAGATTGCTTGACGAAGAACTCATACGATGAGAACAAGTGCCAGGCGCAGATTGATGCTCTCTATGAGTGCTGCAACGCGTTCTACCAGCAACAAGGTGACCAGGCCTCGACTGTGAGCTGTCCCAAGGCAGGTCTACTGCGTCTGAAGATGAAACAACGAGCCCAAGCAACGCAAAGCATGAAATAGATGGCAAGAGAACAGGAAAGATATGTATATATCGAAAAAGAAGCGATCATAAGCGAGTTTGAAAGTGTGGTGTATTTGGACTTCTAGATAGATTGTGATCCCCAACAAATTGCCTGCAGTTAACGGCATGTAACAATCCCCTATAAGCTGAACTCCCATCTGGAGAGAACCAGACTGTTTAAAAGGAACTGCTAGATTGCTCTAAGACAATCTTGAGCACGCTGAGAGGCCGCGATGGACCTGAACGACCATTGAAAACTTTCGTTCCGAGACTCTAATGACTGCCTAAATGACATTTGTTGAAGAAAAAAAGAAGAAAGAGGAAAGATCAAAAATCGCTGATCCATTAAATATGGAAAAATCCCGTGCCGATGCACTAAGCTCTTTTGGGCGATGGCTCCAACGCGCGGAAAACCAAAAGAGACAAACACGAATTCCCGGCGCCATCTTTCCTTCCATCACGGGTGCATCATCCCGGGCGTCGCATCTTTGTTATTGAGCTTGCTCGGCGCATTGAACCACCATGGCACCTATGACAAGGGCTGCAAGATCTGCAGCATCAGGTGCGCCGTCAAACCGGTCGCAGGTGAGTGTGTCTCATTATCATCTGACTTTCATATCGGAGCTAAACATTACCTCGTCCTGGCAGGGCCGCTCTAAGGAACCCAAGGTCATCAGCATCGACGAGGACGACGAGGGTGACCAGATGATGGAGGACGAGGAGTCGTACGAGGACCAATCAGAGTCACAAGGGGCTGAAGAGATGAATGATCATTTGGAAGAGGACATGGATGACGATGTCTTCACAAACGGCTCAGACATCCCTGCCTCGAATAGCAACCTGAAGTCTTCCACGAGTTTGCGCAATCGATCGCAAGGTAAAATTTCTTGTGTGATTGACATACAAATTCAATTGAAATAGCTGGCTGATAGTATTACAGAGTCCCCCAAGCTTTTTACCGAGTCAGGCGCAGGTGGGAGCGCCCAAGAGATGTTACGTCCCCTTCGCAAGACTGCAGACAGAGTCACCCGCCAGATTGAAGCTTTTGCGGAGAAACTGGATCAGTTCAAACGCAAGAAATCGACCGATGCTTTCCAGAGCGTGCAAGCCGCGTACAAGCTTGTTGAAAGCTACCGAGACTTGACCCAGAATGCTATCAATGAGCTCGACCGACAACAGACTCTGAAGAAAGCCAAGACGAGCTTGCGCACCAGCAATTTCGACAACGATACTGCGGTCAATACTGAATCTCGTCGCCTGCAGCTACAGGCTGAGACTTGGCGACTTCTCCTCAATCTTATCAGCGTCGACGAGCCCGCCAGCCGCGCCAGTTTCAGAGAAGGTCAGCGCGAAGCGTTCCAGAACTTGCATCGATACTCGTCGGACCGCGAGATCTGGGAAGAGTTCCTGGGTGCGGATCAATTCGCTTGCGAGTGCACAATCGCCATGCGCTGGCTTGAGGAAACAGCCAAGGCTGCGCCTCAGGAAATCGACAATATGATCAAAGAATTGGAAGACCAGGCTGAGCGGGGCCAAGGTCTTTGGGCACATGGTTGGCTTTTCACAAAGGAGGCTATTAAGGGACACAAGCGATTGCGCGTCTGGCCTCTGCCTCTCGACCCGAATGACTCTGCCACGACCCGAGCTCTCCTGAACAACGATACGCAAACACCTTTGATCACACAGCTGGATCCCGATGCGCTTATTCGCCAGAAGCACAGCTTGCAAAAACAAGATGCTTGCTATGAACAAGCGACCTGGATGACATGCTGGAAAATGCTTCGCCAAGGCAGCAACTGGACACAGATTCGAGAGTGGGCCGAAAGCCGCCTCGAGAGCTGGAGGGCTGTGAGTCTCTGCGGATCAAGTGTGGACAAGGGCTCTTCCAACACACGGACGCCAGTGGACGATGGAATCACCCGTCTGATGAACAGCCGTTCTCAAGACTCTTGGCGTGCTGCCTGTCTGGCACTGACCAAGGATGCCAACACTGGGGATTACGAAAAGGCAGTCTATGCGCTTCTGTGTGGTGAGATTGAACCGACCGCAAAAGCGTGCCAGACGTGGGATGATTATCTTTACGTATACTTCAACCGCGTCGTGCTATCGCGCTATCAGGGCTTCTGCAGACAATTACAGCGTAAGCTGAGCCAGTCGCCGAGCGAGCCAATGGTCTTTCAGCCAGAGCCCGCCGGGCATGCGGATCTTCAGAAGTACATTCAGTTTATGCGAGGCAACGAAGCATTGAGCGGCGAGGCGCGCGAACCATTCCGTCACATTCAAGCAGCCATCTTGAGTAAGAGCTACGGCACTTTCTTCGACCAGCTATCACAGGCCGTTTCACAGATCGGCATCAAGAAATACGGAAGCAACTCATACATTCCAAGTGTGACAACTTCCCAGTCGGATGATGCGATGATCATCATGGCCGAGGATTTGGATGCTTTGAAGATGGCGACTCACCTTTATGTGATCGTTGATTCCCTCGGTTACGTCCCAGAAAACACTCGTTTCACGGACACGGCATCTGTGGTCGTGACCGGATACATCGCTGCTTTGCAGGAGAAGTGCATGCCTGATCTTATTCCATCATATGCTGCCCTTCTACCCGGCGAAACATGCAATGACGTTCTTGCGAGAATTTTGATTGATATCATAGATTATGAAGATCGTCATTACCAACTTCGTGTGATCAAGAAACATGGCATTGACATCAATGCTGTTCTTGACGCGCAGTGGTCGTGGCTCGACGCTGGTGTCTCCTCGATTGAGCATTCTGCAGGTTTGACTGGCTACTCTCGCGTTAGGAGGCTTCCAGACGGAACTCGTGTGTTGATGCCTCCTAAGAAGGATCTCATTGGGACCAGTGTGGCGATCGAGGATGAGAGAATGATACGCAATCTGGAGTGGCTGCGGTGCGTGGGTGGCCAATGGTCCAAGATCTGTGCCCGAGGACTGTTGCTGTACCGCAAGTTCTTCGGTAAGTGAATAATCTGAGAGGGAAATCTCTCAATCTACATGTCTGCGAGTATTGTCTAATATGAAATAGTTGCTGGGAAACTGGCTGCTGCGCGAGAGCTTGGTCATCGTGTTCGTATGGCTGATGTCTCCCACGAAACTTTCAACATGGACGTGTTTGAATTCCCGGATTTGGCTCCCAGCCTCGAGGAGGAAACGCCCCTCAGCCCAATAAAATCCAAGCGGCACCATGCCAATCGACGAAGCGTATCAAGCATCAACGGTACCACCAATGGTGTTCACAAATCTGCGTATCAGCAGGCGGTTCACATGTGGAATTTGGAAGCAATGGCACTTGGCTTTGATGCCTTGGAGCAGTTCGCCATTGTGTACGATCAATCTTCAAAGTGAGTTTCTCCTTCCGTTCTGAAAACAACGAAACGGATGGGCACACAGAACTGACTTTGGCCAAGGACTAAACGCAGGCGGGATTCCGGATCCGTGAGGGACTTTATGGTTGAGCTTGAGGCTCTTTTGCAGGAAATTGAAGATTGTGTGGGGTTGATTGTGGACGAGTGGCTGGGCAAGTCAGATGAAGGTAAGTCAGACAACGCCAAGAATGAGTCACGACGAGAAAGCTGACTTGCGACTTGCGGTAGTCGATGAGGAACGCGACTTTGAGTACATCCGTCGAACCTATTTGCCGGAGCTTGTTCTCGACTACCACAACGCTTTGTACTACGCCAGCCATGCCCTTGAAAAGCCAAATCTGCTCTCGCAGTGTATGACAGTGTCCATCTGGGTAGCCAACAATGGCCACTTGACGCGAAGCTTCACTCAGGCTCAGCGCATGTCTGAGTTGGTGGATTGTCTGGCACTGGCAAGCAAGGCCATGGTTCTCACCGATCCCAAGAATGATGTCACGTTCCCCAACGGTCAGACATTGGGCATCTGGCGGGTGAGTGTCCCGGAAGATGATGATGCTCTCAGTCTCGCGGAACAACGGGAGCAGACCGGGACGAACTAGGAGCTGGGGTGCTGTCCCTATCTTCTCCATGCCGGAAATTGATGCTTGGAGGGGAATATTGCATGAGCAGCATTAGAATTGATTTTACAATGTCAGTTCGATCATGTTCCAGTAGGTTGTAATATTTTTGGAAAAAACAACAAACAGCGGGTTTTCTGCCGGTAAAGCTTACTTCCTGCATCCAATGCCATCTCGTATCAGACTATTGCCATGGAGCTTCAACCCTCAGTAGGATTGGTCGAGATGAGGCGCGCAAGGCTCAATTCCTCGGTCTTGTGATCTATTAGGGTAACACACGACTGGATCGCCGAAGCCGCCCGGTTCGCTTGGCTAGTCGGTTGGATGGGTGGAAAAGCCCACTATTTGCAGGGAGCTGTGTTCCAGTGCGTGATGTTGGACTCGGTTCTACTCACTAACTTACTCAGTGGTTAGGTCGGTAGTTTTTTTTCTCGAATGTCCTCCATCCCGAGAATGTTTTACCACAAATGACCAGGAGTGAGGTTTCAATACCATGACTCGATTTCATCGGGAACACTGTCCTAGGTCGGTCTCCTAAGGGATTACAGTTTTTATTCCAAGGACTCGAAAAGTTCACATGGACACTTATCAAAAGGATCGGTATAGAATGCCATCCATCTTTTGGAACAAGTCACTTCCAATCACCTCGGTGGCGCCTCATTCCGAGTCAGATCATCACGTGTGTCTCTCTGGCCCTGAACAGATGGGCATCGTCTACGGATCGAGTGACTAAGATGGGTGCCCAAAGGAAGTCCCTTCCCATCAACACAAACCACCCATATCGCAAGAATTGGCCAGGTTGTTGGCACACTGCCTCTCATGGCAACTGAGATTACTCCCCCAAGGAGCCAGGCCCAAGAGCTTCCACTGCCGCCGCCGCTTCTGAAAGAGAAATTGTTACCGAGAAGTGCTCAACGCGTGCTAAACTACTGGAGTTGATCATTCTTGGTAACTAGTTGGTACCTTCTGCGCGGTATAAGTCTCCTATGACTGGCGACCTCATGCTTCTGCTAAGTCCCTAAACACCTTTTTTTTCCTTCTACATACCTGCCAAAACTCATTCTCAGGGACCGACTACAGAGCAACCAGACAACTTATCTGAGGTCAGCTATGAAGCTGACTAATTATACGCTTTCCAACTCACAGTGTGTCATTTGTCGCCGGGTCTTGGAACTGGGGAGTTGTAAAATACGTGCCTTGTTTTGAATGGTTCTGTGGTTTAAACCTTCAAGGGCGCGATCCCGCCTATTCGCAGTTCGCACTCTTACCCATTTCCGGCTAAAAGTCTTGGCAATTGAGGCAGTGCAACACCACAGTACAATAGTACCTACTAAGCACAGCACAACTTGATATCACAGTAGAAGAGTTGAAAGTAGGACTTGGCCCAGTTCCGATGTTTCTATGTGGAAAGGTAACCTGCATGGCCAGCTCCCAGCCGAGGGTAGTAACATTACATACTCCTGCAGTCCTTATTAGGATAGAAGGTTGCCCGAGCGCTAGCAGACAAGAAGCTGGATTTATTCACAGGTGCTGGAGAGGTACCGACCTACGACAGGTGTCAGGTAGTTAATAAGTTGGTAATTATGTGTTTCATTCTGTACCAGGTATACATAGTCTCTGTATCCAAGGCAGAGGGCGCTTCCAGAAGGTGAATGGTGAGGCAAGCAGCGCATCAGACATCTACGTTAGCTTGTCATATTATTTACGAGGACATAAAATAAGGAGTTAGAACTTAGAACTCTATTTACTACCGCCCTTCAATATATCAATGACAGGAGATTTAGGGTTTCATCTCTGCATGCCTCAGAAAATGGGGTGTTAGAACTCTTCTTTATGCATCACCTATTCACCAGTGCCTCACTTCTGCACCAATGTACTGAGTACTGACAGTTATGAGATTGAGAGCCGAGGACAACGGGGGTAAGGCCAGGAAACTTTAAAACCTCCAGTGAAATGAAAGAGCATCAACAATCCGCATCTGATTGACCCTCGGAGGCGTGTCGATAGACCCACTGTCGGGGCTGTGCAAATCTGATGTATGTAATATGTATACAGTATGTAGTATATAGTATATACCGTGATACTAGTGATAGATAAGCAGCTAATTGAAGTAATGAGCAGGTATTCGATACTGTAGTAGTACTGTCTTTAGGTAGGTAACTTACCGGTAGTAGGTACTTACCACCTATCATTTCACCCCCGTTGCGGCGTCTAGAGCCTGTCTATCGGCCCAGTGGAGATCTCGCTGGGGTGGAACTGGACCGGTAGGTACTTGACCTTCACAGAACAATACATCCTCAAGACTCACCAGCTGGTGGACTGGGTGAAGAATGGGGCTGGTAGTACCCTAGTAGTAGTAGTACTGTCGCATATTTGAGCCACGGCTAGGTGGAGATGACTCCGTCGTACGTGAGCGCCCGTCCTTCTTGAATAAAGAAGAATTAGAGAGAAAACTATCAGGTTCCTAGAAAATTACTCAAGTGGGGACGAGCCGCCTCAAAACCGTACGTCAACAAACAGAGAGAAAAGTCACGTCGTCAATGATCCTGTGCTGTGCTTCCCCAATGAAAAACCCGCGCTGATCCACAAAGGGGGGGCAAAAGATGCCGACCGAAGGAGAGGTGGACATGGAAGTTGGGTCGAAAAGTAGTACGCCGATCGGTTGGCAACCAGATAGGAAAACAACCGTTCAAATATATTGAATAATCATGATAGTCAACTCACTAGTGGACTCGACTTCAAGGACAGCTGCTCCTGTGGGAAGACTCATAGTCCCCATTAACGAATCCTTAAGATTCCAATCGAGAGGTCTGGAACCGCCAGCCTTTGGATGGCACCGTCGCCCGAGAGGAAAAGCAGGAAAAAAAAGGCTGTGAAACTCGTGACGTCCAATACCCCGGGCTGTGCCAACGCCAACGCCAACGCCAAGCTGCATCCGGCCTCCCTCCGATCCCCCATCTCCAATATCACAGCAACCGTCTCTCCTTCAACTCCCTGTCCCGGCCTCCAGCATTGGATCCCAGATCTGATCTTCCTCTGTTTAGAGCATTGTTCGGCGTGAACCCGGCTAGTCAGTGGTCACATCCAGTCATACACAGCCACTGTTGGACCTCCTCCTCGATCCACCGCGGCTTTGCGCCACCGAACCGGGCATCTGCTGGCGCGATTTTCCCTCCCTTCGTCCCCAGTGGACGCTTGTTCACTTGACATCGGAAAGCTCACGGTAGCTTTCGTATGTCAAATGCCCTGAAAATCACATCTGGGAACCTTTGCCTTCCCTTCCTACGGTCCTTTACACCCACCAAGTGTCCGATATCCTTGCCTTGCTTACCTAGCATTTGGGACTGCACGGCCGTATCTCTCGTCCTCTCATCCATGCAAGACTGGATACTAAAGTGAAAGTGCTGCCGGAGTCTTACGCTCGGCTGGCGCGTCCTCCAATTTCGTCATCATGTCAGATCCACGTCGGGACAATGAAGGGTCGGCCGATTCTCCATCAGCGCCTCCACGGAGAGCACGCGCACCCACGATTACGATCGATACATCGGCCGTGAGCCCCGCAACGACAGACGCACCCTCTGCCCAAGGCTTCCCTAGCCAACAGCCCTCGCTTCGCCTGAATACCAACCCATTCGAACTTGTCAACAATGGCATCGCCTACAACACTTCGGGTTCTCCCACCGAGATGCGGTCCCCTGCCTCCTTAGGCTCCGTCGCTTCGTCCGAGGCGCGAGATCGTGAGAGCCGGCCGACATCTCCTCACAACATCTCCAACCCCGCAACCAAGCTGGCTGAAGCACATTCTCACTATCTCTCTGTTCCCGGCACGCGCTCTCGGGGCAACTCCCTGGAGTCCGACGGCACCAGTCAAACTTCGAGCACATATGGTGGCGAGACATATGTGTCGACTTCAACCCAAGTCTCGCCCTCGGATGCCACAAAGCACACCAATGCCGACGACGAAGACGCTTTGTTGCCCGATCAAGGCCGAGAAGACGAGTTCGAGGTGGTTAATAACAAATTCGCCTTTTCTCCCGGCCAATTGAACAAGCTCCTGAACCCCAAAAACTACGGTGCGTTCCGACGATTGGGCGGTCTTCAAGGACTGGAGAAGGGCTTGCGGACCGACCTTCGCAGCGGACTGAGTCAGGATGAGACCTCTTTGCAGGGAACGGTGACCTTTGACGAGGTCACCTCGGCAAAGGGCTCGCCCAAGTCGGTCTCGCCAACCGAGGTGCCTCCGTCAGCTTCAAACGACACAGAGGGGCAACCCTCTGCCGATGCCGTGTCGAGTTCCGCCAACGAGTCATACGCCGACCGAAAGCGAGTCTATGGAAGGAACAAGCTACAGGAGAGAAAACTCAAAACCATCTGGGAGCTGGCGTGGATTGCCTACAATGACAAGGTGCTCATTTTACTGACCATTGCGGCGATTGTTTCGCTGGCGGTCGGTATCCCCCAGTCACTGCACCCCAAGGACGGCGAGCCTGGCGTCGAATGGGTGGAGGGACTGGCTATTCTGATTGCCATCATCATCGTCGTCGTTGTTGGCGCGGCAAATGACTGGCAGAAAGAAAGACAGTTCGCCAAGTTGAACAAAAAGAAGGAAAACCGACTGGTTCAAGTCATTCGATCCGGCAAAACGATCGAGATCTCTGTCTATGATGTAGTCGTGGGCGATGTCATGCGGCTGGAGGCGGGTGACCTTATCCCCGTGGACGGTATCTTGATCGGAGGCCACGATGTCAAATGTGATGAGTCCTCGGCCACCGGCGAATCTGACCTGTTGCGCAAAACCCCGGGCGAGGATGTATACCGAGCCATCGAAAAGCATGAAGACGTTCGAAAATTGGATCCTTTTATCATCTCTGGCGCCAAGGTCTCCGAAGGAGTCGGCACTTTTCTCGTCACGGCGGTCGGTCCACATTCCACTCATGGCCGCACAATGATGTCGCTCCAGGAAGAAGGCGAAACGACACCTTTACAAACAAAACTGAACAAACTCGCCGAGTATATTGCCAAGCTTGGCTTGGCCTCCGGTCTACTGTTGTTTGTGGTCTTGTTCATCAAATTCCTGGTTCAGCTCAAGAACATCGAGGGCGGCGCCGACGCCAAAGGTCAGGCTTTCCTCCAGATTTTCATTGTCGCTGTCACCATCGTGGTTGTGGCCGTGCCCGAGGGATTGCCGCTGGCTGTCACCCTGGCACTCGCCTTTGCGACTACGAGGATGATCAAAGACAACAACCTTGTGCGATACCTGAAAGCATGCGAGACGATGGGCAACGCAACCACAATCTGTTCCGATAAGACCGGTACCCTCACCATCAACAAAATGAGCATCGTTTGCGCAACTCTGGGGACGACATTGCGCTTTGGGGACAAGCCCGCGTCGGATCAGCCTCAGGAGCAGGGCGACACGCCTGCCAGTGAAGTTGTCAAAGCTCTGTCAAAGTCTACCAAAGATCTCTTGATGCAATCAATTGTCCTCAACTCTACAGCATTTGAAGGAGAGCAGGATGGTGTTAAAACTTTCATCGGATCAAAAACCGAGACCGCGCTCTTGGCTTTCGCGCGTGATTATATGGGAATGGGCTCTCCCGCTGAAGGTCGTGCGAATGCGAAAATTGCACAGATGTTTCCGTTTGATTCCTCTCGCAAGTGTATGGCAGTCGTCGTGCAAATGGACGATGGAAGGTACCGCATGTTGATCAAGGGCGCCGCTGAAATCTTGATGTCCCATACGATGAACATCATCAGTGACCCCAGGGAAGAACTTCGCGAGAGCCATTTGGAAGATAAGAGTCGGTCCGAACTCGAAGATACCATGTCAAGCTATGCGAATAGATCGCTTCGATGTATCGCACTCGCTTATCGTGATTTCGACGAATGGCCCCCTCGCGGAGTGCCTACTGCCGAATCCAATCCCTCTGACGCGCTGTTTGAACCGGTTTTCAAAGACCTGACGATGATTGGTTTGTGGGGCATTCAAGATCCTCTGCGACCCGGTGTTGCAGACGCTGTCCATGCCTGTCAACGCGCAGGTGTCTTCGTGCGAATGGTCACCGGTGACAACATTATGACTGCGAAAGCCATTGCCAAGGAATGTGGCATTTATACTCCTGGTGGTATTGCCATTGAGGGTCCCAAGTTCCGCAAGCTGAGCACACGGCAGAGGAATCAGATTCTCCCGAGACTGCAAGTCATTGGTCGATCGAGCCCCGATGACAAGAAGATTCTCGTCAATGCGTTGAAGAAGCTCGGTGAAACTGTTGCTGTCACTGGTGATGGTACCAACGACGCCCAAGCTCTGAAAACCGCCGACGTTGGTTTTGCGATGGGCATCGCTGGTACCGAGGTCGCAAAGGAAGCCTCGGACATTATCCTGATGGATGACAACTTTGCATCTATCGTGAAAGCCATGGCCTGGGGTCGAACCGTCAGCGATGCTGTGAAGAAGTTCCTGCAGTTCCAAATCACGGTGAACATTACTGCCGTGGTCTTGACCTTTGTCTCAGCTGTCGCTAGTGACTCGGAAACCTCGGTACTCAGTGCAGTGCAGCTTCTCTGGGTGAACTTGATTATGGATACATTTGCCGCGCTTGCGCTTGCGACTGATCCCCCCTCGCCGTATGTCCTTAACCGTCGGCCAGAGTCCAAAGCATCTCCGCTCATTACCGCCACAATGTGGAAGATGATAGTTGGACAGTCGATCTATCAACTGGTGGTGACTTTCGTGCTCAACTTCGCCGGCATGTCAATATTTTCATGGGATGAACTTGCATTGAAGACCGTTGTCTTCAACACTTTCGTCTTCATGCAAATCTTCAACCAGTACAACTCTCGCCGGGTTGACAATCAACTCAACATTTTCGAGGGCATATGGCGCAATCGATGGTTCATCGGCATTCAAGTCATCATCATCGGAGGTCAAGTGCTTATTGTCTTCTTTGGCGGGGCGGCCTTCTCTGTCACGCGTCTCAACCAAGGCTCCCAATGGGCGGTCTGTCTTGTTCTGGGAGCTTTGTCGTTGCCTATCGCCATCGTCATTCGATTGATCCCTGACGAATTTATCACCAAACTTGTTCCGGCTTTCTGGCACGATCGGCATCGGAAGAAGGGTCCGGAGGTTGTCATCTCGGATGAAGACCGTCAATTCGACTGGAACCCGGCCCTGGAAGAGATTCGGGACCAGCTACAGTTCATCAAATCCGTGCGCGGTGGGCGCTTGCGAAATATCAAACACAAGTTACAACATCCGCAAGAATTACTGCCTCGCTCTCGAAGCGGCTCACGCTCGCGGGACTCGTCAGAATCCTCCACGCCCCATGGCATGGACAACGGAAGCTCGCCCCCTGGAGCCTCGACGCCAGAGAATCGATCTCGTCGCAACACTCGATCACGCTCCAATTCCACATTTGGACCTGCGGCTGCCATGGCTGGTATTGTGGCTGGTAGTATTGCCGGCTGGTCGCCAATCGAACGAAGCCATGACGGGCCAGACTCCATCACATTTCCCAGCGGTGCCGCTCACGGAGGCTTAGATGGACAACCGGGCATCGAAGTTCACCCAGACACAGCCGCGGACGATCGCGTGGTGAGCGACTATTCCACCAATTCGCAGCACCCTCCCAGTCAAAACCCTGATCTCATCCCTGTCTTTGAACATGCGCCTCCGGCGGTCGCGGAACGAGCGCACTCACATCGCAGCCGACCGTCATTCTCCCAGCGGTCGCACTCGAGTCAGAGCCACTCTCAGGTGTAACTACAATCATTTTAACAGCAGACTTGGCTGAGAGCCTACCATATACTGAGCAGGAACCCTTGAAAAAAAAGTTTGGCGCTTCTGGTTCTCTTTCTTCGGTCCCACTCAACTGGAGCATCTTCATGGCGTGGAGTTTGGGCTTTTCTGTGTTCTTTTGTCTGTTCTCCTTGTTCTGATATTCTGGGCTTGGCATACATTTGTCGTCCTCTCAACGTGTAAATACTCGTATCTCTGTGACCTGAAGACTTCATGGTCTGAGTTGCTTCGTGCAGTTCTCAAGCCCTGTTGCGTGAAAGGCTTCCTCATTGTTCTGTTGCGGTTGTATGGCACCTTTCGCCTCCTTATTCTTACGTTGAAACACAAAACGGCATGGTTCGTGTGCTATCATCTTGACTCATGAGTGACTCCTACAAGATTATTCCAGCCGAGTCTTCTTGCATGAGCAAAACGTGTGACGGGATTCTAAGACTTTTCCAATTTCCACTATGTAAAAGGAAACATGATCTACGTGTAGCGATACCCACAATCATCGAAATTTAAATCTACGCCCACTCTAACATCATACCCACCTACACTCAGTCAAGTCACAAATGACTCAATTGTCTCCAACTCTCCACACGGCCTACCCCAACGTCGTCGGGGGACCCCAGTGCATTCACCCCGCCCGAAACCGGCCGACAGCAACATGCCCCCACCCCCACGTACGCCCGTTGGCCGATGCTAGTTGCCGGCTAATGACCCCGAGCTCTTGAAGCTCTCCAACACCGCGTCTGCAGAGCAGTTGATATCAAGTCAAGTGGTCCGTCACTGCTGTGTGTCAATTTGGTTTTCCTAAATCATTTGACGTTTGCCAGAAATGGAGCCTCTTGTGCTACCTTCGCAGCAACAGCTTCGCGAGCATTGGGTCGGAAAGGATCTTGAGGAGATCCCGAAGCCCGCTGTGGTGCTTGACCGAGCGATTATTCGGCGGCATTGTGCTCGAATGAAGAGGACTGTTGAAACACTGGGCGTGGGGTTTAGAGCTCATGTCAAAACACACAAGGTCAGTTGTGTATAGTCTCGTTTCCTCTTCGGGGGTTGCCCGGATTAAATGGAATTTAAAACGGACGCTTGCGGCCTCAATTGACATGGGTAGATGACAGGCGCTCCAAATTGCAGAGATGCAAATGGACAACGGCGATCCAGAGGCCAAGTTCATTGCATCCACTTTGCTCGAGATCGAAATGCTGCATCCATTGCTCAAATCACTCAAGGATGCAAAGAAATCTGTGAATGTCTTATATGGCATTCCTTTGGTACCGTCACACATCTCGCGACTTGCAACGCTGGCTGCCGATATTGGGGAAGGCAGTGTCTCTGTGATGATCGATCACCCCGATCAAGTCCCCTACCTGAAAGATTTCTTCGAAGTGGCTCGCTTTCCGGTCTGTGTCTTTGTCAAAGTAGATACCGGGTACCACCGTGCCGGTTTACCACCCATCTCTTTGAATAAAAACGGGCTTTTGGAGAAGCTTGCCAAGGCAGAGGCAGATGGCTGGGTTCGCTTTCTAGGCTTGTACTCTCACAGCAGTCTGAGCTACACCGCCCAGTCGCCCGCAGAAGCAATGTCTCATCTGATCGGCGAGATTCAGGGATGCAAGGATGCTCTGGGTCGCTGGTTGTCGTTGCTCCCAACGGACAGAGAACTTGTCATCAGTGTGGGCGCAACGCCCCAAATCTCATCCTCACATAATTTGGTTGGAGAAGGTACCGACTATCCCGAAGCGCAGAAGTTGAAAGCTCTGCTTGACAATCCTTGTCTGAAGAACAATGATGTCAAAGTGAAGATCGAGCTCCATGCGGGCAACTATCCCATCCTCGACATGCAGCAAGTATCGACCAATGCACGAGAAGGAGCGGGAAGTTTTGAAGACGAAATCGCCATATCCGTCGTCGCAGAAGTGTGCAGTGTGTATAATGATGGCGAACGGGACAAGTCCGAGGCTCTCGTGGCCGCTGGCACTCTGGCTCTGGGCCGCGAACCCTGCGCGAATCATTCACGCTGGGGCGTCCTCTCTTCATGGCGAGTGGGTGCTGAACGTACGACGACACGAATTGTTGTTGACCGCATCAGTCAAGAGCATGGCATTGTAGCTTGGGGCTCTGGCATGGAGGGAAAGCCTGTTCCGCTCAATGTGGGACAGAATGTGAGAATCTTCCCGAATCACGCGTGTGTGGCGGCAGCCTTCTTTGGATGGTATTTCGTGGTGGACTCGGATGAGGATCAAGATGGATCGCGTGTGGTAGACATTTGGGTGCGAGGGCGAGGATCGGGTGTTTCTGACCCCTTCTTGATGACCAGATTCCAGTGATGAAGATGGTCAGTTCCACCAGATAGTATGATTGTCTGCAACGAGCTCATTCAAAGCCTAAATTGCAGAGAAAATGCTCCATTTTCTGGGCTTCATGGGCATCTTCGACGCATCGCCTGGTGGTCCTGATACCATGTGCCATATATAGCTTGCAGAGCCCCTACCTGACCATGTATCTTGCTTGAAGATAGACTTCATCTCTTTCACAGATCGTCTGGGAAGATCTCCAGACAGCTGGTAAATACCTATTTCCAAAAGCAATGGGTACAGGCCAAGAAAGTGTTGGCTCTCAGGTAAGCTGTCAATATGGTCAGTCTCGCGATAGGTAGACTTGTCGTCCTCGTTCCGGATGGAGCTTCAGTTCCAAGCCTCACGCGCGAGGCCACATGACAGCTTGCAAATGCAGCGAACTCTGCGCTTAAAAGGCTGGGTCTGGATGAAGACAGCCGCAGGCAATCAACCGGCCGGAACTGAGCTTCATTAGCCGAGACACGCTCAAATCGGCCATCGTTAATGGAAGAAGCTTGAGAAGCGAAATGGAACTGAGTTCGTCCGACATGAACTTCCCCGGAAAATCGATCATCACGTGTCAAAACATCTCCCCCCTTTCTCGCGTTCAAAGTAACCATTGCATTTGATCTTCTCCTAGCCGGCTTCGTCACCATTCGAGCAGGAGGCTCAACAGACTATCATTGCAAGCACTCGTGATTTCATGATTCCTACTGACAATGTTCCTTTTCCCCCAGGACATCTTTCATCCGTGTGACTCCATACGGACCGAAGCAGCCGAAAAGAGCTCCCCCCCCCCACCCCTCCCTTGCAGGGGCTTGCATTCCTGCCAAAGCATTGTCGGAGCTTTAGAGTATGCTTGGTCAACGAGAAAGGAAGTGTCAGGGTGATCCGGAAGCTGCCTTTGAAGCACCGCGTGCCCCTCGGTTCTACCTGCGATGACAGAGCTTGGGATGATGACTCTACTCGTGGGTCCACCGAATGGCTATTATCGAGGAAGTCAACCCTCGATCAAGGATCGGTGCAACCACATTTGATCTGCATCTGCGTTACTCCTCCACGCTCCCCTGCAGGTACTTGTACGCGTCTATGATTTCTTCGCCAGCAATAATAAAATATTGAGATGCTACGGCAGCTTGGAGAAACAGACATGAGTCCTCTCAGATGCATTATTGGCCCGGCTGCCGGACTGGGAGCACAGAGTCCTTGATTGCTTAGGAATGCCTGCTTCAAGCGGTTACACTTGGAGAGCCCCGCTGCCATTCGGAAGCCGCGTATTCCCCCTTCTAGAGACCTGGTGATGTCAAGTCTAACTTTGTTCGGTTTGTATGAAAACAGACCAAGTTGGACCAACGGAATTATCCCTGTGACGGAGACCCTGAGAATTAGGGTTTTGGTGAAACAGAGATTCTCCCCCAGCTATATCTGACAAGGTGGAAGCTCAGGATCTGCCTCACGCTCGTCATATCTGCAACAATTTTTTCATGTTATTTACCATTTCCCTGCACAATATTTTTCCCATCCGAATCACCCGTGGCTGGGTACTATCCCACTATTGAGCTGCTGTCGATGAAGATAAGCTCTTCTTTCATTGCTTGTTCGTCCCCTTGAGCTGCACGACTTTTGTTTTCCAATTGAGACCAAAACGGCGAGAAGCAAACATGATCACCATCTCATCCAGCGAGATCTTCGAATCGCGACCCCGGCTCAGACCCGATGATATTGAAAAAATTAGTGGATCCCCCTGTCTCCGCAGTACGAGCCAACTCGAGCTCACCAACAGCTCCTCAAATGAGCCTATCAAAGAGACATTCAAGGAGCCCCAGCCATCCACGAGACGGCAACGATGGATCGAAAAATTGAAAGGTGTAGAGACACAGGGCATCAAACCAGTACCGATCGAAGAAAGAGAGCCAGTCACCTCCTCGACATATTTGCATATGATCCTGCTTTGGTTTGGTATGAGCTTGTCCATGAACAATATCATCGTGGGATCAATGGGAACTTTGGTTCTTGGACTACGCTTCAAGGATGCCGCCATTTGCGCAGTGCTGGGAAACTTGGTCGGGACGATGACTGTAGGGTACATAAGTACTTGGGGTCCGAGAAGCGGGAATCGCACTTTGGTATGTTCATCTATCCTCGGTCTGGCTCGATACAAGCAGCCATATCCGTGTTTGTTCATGCTCTCTGGCTGCTATGAGTCTGTACTCACGCTGATCTCGAACCAATTGAATAGATCGTGGCACGATACTTTATGGGCTACTATCCCAGTAAAGTCTGCGTCGCACTGAACATTCTCACCAACGTTGGCTATAGCATGGTCAGCTCGGTGACAGGAGGGCAAATCTTGTCCAAAATCTCCGGTGGACATATCTCCGACATAGTTGGTATTGTTGTCGTGGCCCTCTCGAGCTGGGTGATGGCCATGTTTGGAATGCGCATCTTTCAAGTCTATGAACGGTGAGTGGGTGCTTTTTGCTTCGCCTCGGCCAAGCCTGTATTCAATACTAGCGTCCATTTACTGATCCTTGTTGTTTGTTCACCATAGCTTCGCGTGGCTTCCGCAGTTGATGGTGATCTGCGTCATGCTTGGCTCCGCCGGTCCTCATTTCGACTTTTCGGTCCATACACCTGTATCACTGGACCGACTCAATGCCAAGCGGGTGACTTTCTTCTCACTCGGTGTCTCTGTCGCCCTCGCGTGGGCACCTTTGGCCGCAGATTATTATGTCTTCTATCCGCCACACATCAAGCGCTGGGCTACACATTCAGTGACCGTGCTTGGTAGCTCCGCAGCCATGATGCTCACCTTGGTTGTGGGCGTTGGATTGGGTTCCATGATGGCAAGCTCGCCCTTCTTTCTCGACACGTATGGAAGAACTCCGGGAGGCCTGCTGATGGCGGCCTATGATGCGCTGGGAGGATTCGGTAAATTCTGCGCTGTGATCAACGTCCTATCCCTCGTTGCGAACAACACCCCGGGTGCTTACTCCATGGGTATGAACCTTCAGATGCTGGGAGGCTTCTTTGGGCGAGTTCCACAGCCCATCTTCACCACTCTCGCCACGTTGGTCTACACTGCCTGCGCGATGGGTGGGCGAAATTCACTGTATACAGTCTTCAAATCCTTTCTCCCACTGATCGGCTACTGGGTGATGATTTGGTTGGTCATCGTCATTGAAGAGGACCTGTGCTTCCGACGCGCAAAGGGGTATGATTGGTCTTCCTGGAATATGCCACAGCGTCTACCTTGTGGCATCGCGGCAGGTGCAGCGTTCCTGGTCGGATGGTCTGGAGCGATCCTTGGCATGGTTCGTATCCCATTCGCGAATCTGCCCCATTATCCTCTCTCCGAAAGCGTTCCAAAGTGTTCTTATGCCTGTGGTTTCGACTGATTTGCTGACATTCTTTACGTCGTGTGATAGAATCAAAATTTCTATAGTGGCCTTCTGGCTCACATTGCCTCGGGTGCAGATCTGGGTCTCTGGACTGGGGCTGCATTTACCGCGGTCATTTTCCCGCCGCTTCGAGCTTTGGAACGTGCCTACTTTGGACGCTAAGTCTCTTCAACGGCTCCGTACATCAGAATACGATCGGTATTTGGATAGCAGACGACATAGAAAGCTTGCAATCGTCTCCAAAGCTGAGGCACAGTCGCATGGCCGAGGGCCCTCACTATCATTCTACAGCAGTACAGAGCCACACACTCGACTCATATTCCATCCCAGATCATTGATCGGGCCCACGATTTGGGCACATGATTTGAAGGCCGGGGGCTCTACTACTTGATTTGTTATTAGCGCATGGATTTCGAGCCTTTGTACAGTTATTACTCATGGTGACATTTTGCATACAATCAACTTGGTAATGTCGAAATGGTCATCGTCTGTGAACAAGCGTTTGTGTCTTCTGTCTCTGGAGTCTTTACTTTTCTGACTCATTGATTTGAGTTTAAAAATGGACAATGTCAGGTGTAATCAGCGCAGAAAAGGTCATAAAATTTTCGCTTTACATCGTCATACTACCCGTGGACTTTGGTAACCGGTCTAGGGCTCCCCCATTGTAACTTGAACAACGCGGATGGAAACGTCAATATACCACGGAGAACGTACTGGGATCGTAGACTGGACTACAGGCAAGCATCACTCTACTATCTGGAGCTCGTATTTACAATGCCATTGTCTCATACCCAAGTATCTGGTACCGGCACTATCGCATTGTCAAGGTACATTAATTGTTCTGCGCTCCACGTACTAAGCGAGTGTACTCATGGACTGGAGAACTAGCGGCCGTGCCAAGCATGCAGCTACGGGTGAGAGAGACACTTCATGTGAACTTGAGAGGCCGCTCAGTCTCGCTGCCTCGCACTTCAACTACTTACCTCTCTCGTGTTAATCCACGACATCAAGCGATCATCCATATACAACTGAGTGTAGTGGCTGATCCCTGTCTTGCAACTCTTCTCATATCTATCAATAGACCACCCTCGATATCAGTCATCATTGGCGGCTTCTCTCGTGATAACTTCCTTCCGTTTCCCCTTTCACATGCGCCCGAATGCTGTAGTTGCCGACCCAAAAAAAATCAAAATCAAAATCAAAACAAACCCAAAAAGCGAATAATCACCGGCCCCAGAATTGAAGCACAGACACCGAGTGGATCCTCCTTCAGCTACCGATGTAAAGAGCTCTTTACATTGCTTCCCCCCGTCAGCGGAATTTTCCCCGCGAATTGATGATTCGGGCATTGTGCTCCACGCCCTCAGCTTTAAATTTGCAGAACATTAGCACCGCGACTTTAGACTCTCTTCTCCTGATCAGCTTAGCAGAAAAAAAAACAAAGTTGTGGTTCCAGCTAGGACGGGTGTTCCCTACCGTGCGGTCACTTCTGCCACTTTAGACGCCACGATGGACAAGGCTACGTCTATCGTGACTTCGGTCTGGCAGAGTCAGCCCGTGCAAGCTCTGCTTGATGCTGCCCGGCGACACTGGCTCCCCTACGCAGTCGCTTTGGCGATGGGCTATCCAATCTTGACTCGGAGCTTGCGGTACCGACGATTGAATGCGTTACACCGCAAGTTCCCATATCGCACTCGCGAAGACATGGCTCGAATGACAGACGACGATGCATTCGAGATCCAAAAAGCGATCGCTCAGCTCGAATTTCCAATGATCTTCGTCAAAGCACTGCAATTTGCCTTGTTCAGGGTACGTGTTACGTGTTTCCTATCAAGAGAGGAAAACAGACAGGGAAAGGGGAAACCCCATTGACTTGACTAACCTCCATCTGTCTCCGACGGCTCTATACAGACATACGGCATTCCAACAATCTCCCACCTACTCGTCCAAACCAGCCAATTCTCCAACCCCGAAACCTCTCTCAAACGCTACACCGACACCAGCACCCTCGTGGCAGAAATGGTAGGGAACAGACCAACATCACACCGAGCCTACGCCTCTCTTGCCCGCACCCGCTATTTGCACTCGGGCTATAGGGCCTCGGGCAAGATTCTCGACGACGACATGCTGTACACCCTGGCCCTGTTTGCGCTCCAGCCCATTCGGTTCATCAACCGATTCGAATGGCGGCAACTGAGTGACTTGGAACGCTGCGCAATCGGTACCTTTTGGAAAAGTGCCGGCGATGCGCTGGATGTCAGCTACGCAAAGTTACCGTCTGGTGCTACGGGATTCAAGGATGGGATTCAGTGGCTGGAAGAATTGGAGGCGTGGAGTGAGGCGTACGAGGCCGCGAAGATGGTTCCCGATGTGAAGAATCGGGAAACGGCGGATCAGACAACGGCCATTCTGCTGTACATCTTGCCCAGACCCTTGCACTCCCTCGGGCTACAAGCTGTCTCGTATGTGATGGATGACCGATTGCGCAAGGCCATGCTGTACGTAGACAAGACTCATTCACTGATTCCCCTGCGAAGACAAAAACACAAGGCAACCAGACAGAAAGAACGTCCGCTAACATGTTTGCCCACAGATACGATCCACCTTCACCCTTGGTGTCTACCGCGTTATCCAGCATCCTCTTCCTCCGCAAATGGGTGCTCCGACACTTGTGTCTGCCTCGCCCATATGCATTGCGCAAAGCCCCTTTCACCGAGGACCTCGATGAAAACGGCCGGGTCTTCATCACGCAGTGGGACGCAGCCCCATACTACGTCAAACCCACCTTTTGGAATCGATGGGGCCCAACGGCCCTGTTCACTCGTGTGCTGGGGCTGCCGGTCCCTGGAGATGAGGGAGACAAGTACTATCCTGAGGGCTATCAGATTGAAGATGTAGGACCCACGTATTTTGAGGGGAAAGGGCATAAGACGCTGCAGAAGACGATGGAGGAGTACAAGGGATATCGAACTGGGAAATGTCCTTTTCATTGAGCCGTGGATTTCACAGGACATGCTTGCACACAAAAAGTTGTGAGAATGCATGGCGGACTTTATTTGATTGCATCGAATAAACTATACCAGGGGGAATCTAAAAGGTAGTTTTCATCTCTCTTACTGAGATCCGGTCTGGAAGTGACGAATCTCCTTTCTGTTCTGAGCATCCAGTGCTTCAGGACACCGGGGCATAAGATCCTTCCAGGCTTACCTCAACTTACAGCGAAGCATGTCAAATAACAAAAGTCATTTCATCAATTGCTTTTCCAGTATGTGAAATTGGAACCCGACAATGGGCTCAACCACCGCCAACCGACAGGCATAAAGGTGAAAAAAAATAGTGACAGAATAAAAGGTGGGTTACATTAGGCGCTCAAACAAGATACTTGGGAGGGGACTGTAAAAGTCAGACCCAGACAGGGAGGTCTTTCCAAATCCCGTGCACATAGAGAATGTAGGTTTATCCAAGGGTATTACTGCACGCAAGTCTCGAACCATTCAGTGGTGGGACAAGTTTACATCTCCTCCTCGTGACCCTCCTCGGCGGCACTGAACAAGAAATATCGTAGTTAGCATCAAATCGCATCAATCAAGGCATATCTGCCGGGTAAAATGTCAGGTAAGGGAAAAAAGAAAAGAAAACTTACTACTCCTCCTCGCCCTCGGAGATAGAGGCCTCCTGGTACTGCTGGTACTCAGAGACAAGGTCGTTCATGTTGCTCTCAGCCTCAGTGAACTCCATCTCGTCCATACCCTCACTAGTGTACCAATGCAAGAAAGCCTTGCGACGGAACATGGCAGAGAACTGATCGCCAATACGCTTGAAGAGCTCCTGGATGGAAGTGGAGTTACCGACAAAGGTCGAAGACATGCGAAGGCCGCGGGGAGGAACAGAGCAGAGAGCGGTCTGGACGTTGTTGGGGATCCACTCGACGAAGTAGCTGGCGTTCTTGTTCTGGATGTTGCGCATCTGATCCTCAACCTCCTTCATGGAGACCTGACCGCGGAACAGGGCAGAGCAAGTAAGGTAACGACCGTTACGGAAGTCAGAGGCGGCCATCATGTTCTTGGGGTCGAACATCTGCTGGGTCAGCTCGGGAACGCTGACCTGGCGGTACTGGTAGGCACCGCGGCTGGTCAGGGGAGCGAAGCCGACCATGAAGAAGTGCAGACGAGGGAAGGGAACCATGTTGACGGCCAACTTGCGGAGATCGGAGTTGAGTTGACCGGGGAAACGGAGGGAGGTGGTGACACCAGACATGACCGCGGAGACCAGGTGGTTCAGGTCACCGTAGGAGGGGGAGCTCAACTTCAAGGTGCGCATGCAAATGTCGTAGAGAGCCTAATCGGGAGGAAATGCCCATGGTCAGTCAAGTCCATTCCCTCACGCATCTGCCCATTGGCGTATTCCC
>WIWV01000095.1:0-113595 GCA_014839625.1 Penicillium ucsense | reverse complement strand
AATTAGATACTAAACTAATATTCTCTGCTTATTAGTAGCCCTCCGCTAGTCTTTAATAACCTTTAGTATATTTACCGATAGACCGTTAAAAGCTTTCGTTAAATTTTCTAAGTCCTATCCTCTTAGAGAGCCTATATTCTTAATCGCAGAATCTCTATTTCTCGGAGCGTCTCTTAGTTTCTGCCCTTCGTATAATTTTTCTATAAAATCCGCGTAGACCTAAATCCCTTTCTCGGGTACTACGTAGCTTATAGCGAGATCGTAATCTTTCTAGTCCTAATTCAGATCCCTAGCCGCCTTTTCGATCTACTAGAAGGGTAGTTAATATTAATTTTCTTCTTCTTAATTAGTTTCGATCTTAACTTTTCCGGAAGTCCTTCGATAAACTAAGTATATCGCTCTAGGTCGCTAATATCTCCTCTTTTTACTAGGTAGGATAAAATAGATAAGAACGTGATTAAGTAGATAGAGAAATCGTCCTACTCGATATAGTTTCTATAGAAACTCTATAGCTAGATACGAGTATAAGTAGCCTATAAGCTATCTATATCGCAGTATTAGTCCTTAAAATCTCTAAAGAACTCCTATTTATTCCTCGCTTACTAATTTAGATTTACTTTAACCTATACGCGCTATAGCTAACCGTAGTAATTAGGGAGAATATCGAGAATTCGCGCGTTATCTCTTATCTTATAGCGCTTATATATACGCTTAAAACTATCTAGGAATTCTGATATATTTCGGCCTTCGAATCGTAGTGTACCGGGGGTCCCTAGCTTAGGTATAGTCCTAACTATATATCGTAAAGCTTATATCTCCGAATTTAGCGTATAAGCCTATATTAGTATCGGCGAAGGAACTAGTCTCGGTAGTAGTAACAGCGGTAGAGGTACTCTCTTACTAAATCCCTTAGGCGATCCTTTAGCGGACTTAGAAGGGGCGTAATCGTGATTATAGGGATTACGATAGGTATTAAAGGTAGCTATATTTGTATATATATCTAAAGATATTTCGTAGCCTTCTGATTATTAAGGTTTTAATAACTATTTTTTATTCGATAGTTCTATTAAATTCGGATATTTTTAGGGGCTTTCTAGTATAATCTTATCTAAAGGGATATTATAAGTTTTGAAAAGAAGTTAAATCTTTAAGTTATTTCCGATCTTAATCCCCTAATTAAATCGCGGTTAGATAGGGATTTCTTCTGCAGAAGAAATCCCTAGCTACTATCTTAGTATAGTATTCTTCTTCTTTAATATAGTATTCTCTTTTAGTGGGACCTTCGTATTCGTAGCCTATAGTAGCTATTCTTTAGTAATATACTAGCTCTATACGAAATTTAGATATACTAAGTTTATTTATTAATATAATTAGTCCGGAGGTATTTTTAGTAGTCGAATTAGTATCTCTCGATTATCTTAGTATCGATTAGCTAATAATCCGCGAATAAGATATATATATCGATCTAATAAGGGTATCGTCTCCTTAGTAAGGCTCGCTATAGGTATAGCCCCCTATATATAGCTAAAAGTCGCGTATTTAGCTATAATATAAGCTATAAGTTTCGAATAATAGTCTTAATCTCTTCGATTTCTATTAGGGTCAAACGAGTTACCTACTTTTTCTACAGAAAAGCGTAGAATTTCTTAATTATAGTAGTCGTAGTAGTAGTAGTAGTAGTAGTCGTTTTAGTCTTCTTAGTCTTAGCGGTTATATTAGTAGTTAGTAATTTAGTAGTATTAATCTTAGTATTAGTCTCCGTAGTAAATCCTTTTATAATCGTATCGTAGTAATAGTATAGTCCTCTATCTTAGCTACCTTTATTACGAAGTCCCCTACGTCGGTCACTAATATAGAGGGGAATACTTAAGGCAGTCTGATCTTACTAGATAGATCGAGTTATAGAGGAACTAAACTAATACTATAAGTAAGTAAGTCTCGGAATCCTCTAAGATAATTGCGTAGTTCGATATCAGGAACCATAGGCAGGAATCAAAAAGAGTATAACATTATAAGTATAAAGAATCTGACTGTAAAGACCGTCTAGATATAAACTATTAATCAGACCGAGAGGTGGTTAATGATTTCTATCCCGAATCCCGCATCGCAAGGACCAAATAACATCTCCAGACTATAAGGCCATCCGGCACCCGTACCTCTATAGGAAAACTACTCTAAGTACATGCAACCGAATCCCCCACTACAATAGATATCTAGAAGTCATAAATAGTATCATAAATATTTAAGATAATTATAAGATATATCTCTATAGAAATAAGAATCTAATATAGAGAAAGAGATTTTATTATAGTTAAAAGCTAGAGAAAGATAGGAAAAATAAAAAAGATAGAGATAATCTAGAAGAATTACTATCTTTATAGTCTAAGACTAACTAAGAAATATATTACTATTCTTAATATCTCCTATCTAACTTCCTTTATCTAAAGATAATATATACTAGCTATTCTACTCTATCGCGATTCTTTATTTAAAGAAAATAACTATTTCTATCCTACTATACTCCCTAATATATAGATCCTAGGCTATCTATTTAGAATATAGAGATCCTACTAGTTAGAAGAACTATACTAATACCGTAGGATATAGGTATTGAAGGAGAGAGAAAATATTACGGCTAATATACTATAGACCTATATAGATAAGATCCTAAGTCCCTAAGGAATCACGGGATTATCGGGTTATATAACCTACAACGGGAATACCTATAAAGGGTAGGATAGATAGACTTAGACTCCTTAATAATTAGTCTAGAATATATCTATATCCTATAGTATATCTTAGATCTTCTTACTCCTACTCTTTATTACCTTACTAGACCTTATAGGTCCTAATAAGGACTCCCTTTATTAAAGTACCCTATTTGGTAATTTATAGCTAAGGATCCTATATAATAAACAGGCTCTTAGTCCTAAGGCCCTTCTATAACCTCGTAAGAGCTAGGCTCCTAGGCCTTACCTTCCGGGCTCGGGCCCTCTATTATCCTATACGCTTAAACCGAAGGTTTAGAATCCATCCGGTATCTCTATTCTACTATACTAGCCGATCAATCGATCGATTATTAATAAGGACGACCGAGGAGACTCCTCGAAGATATAAGAAGCGCGGACTATAAGATAGCTATTCGTAAGGGGACCGATAGGGTTCCCTAAGAATTAGTCTTTGTACTAATTTAACTACTGCGAGCTATCTCTTTCCTAACGATCAAGTCCAGCTACCTTATTAAAGTAGCTACCTTAACAAAGAGATAGCTTACTATATTTAAATTAGTATAAAGACTAATTCTTAGGGAACTCTACTAGTCCCCTTACGAATAGCTATCTTATAGTCTACGCTTCTTATATCTTCGAGGAGTTCTCCTAGTCGTTCTTATTAATAATCGATCGATCGATCGGCTAGTACGGTAGGATAGAGAGACTAGAGAGGTTCTAAACCTTCGGTTCGAATATATAGGATAATAGAGGCCCGAGCCCGAAGGGTAAGGCCCGGGAGCCAGACTTTTGCGAGGTTACGGAAGGGCCTTAGGGCTAGGAGCCCGATCGTCACGTAGGATCCTTAGCTACGGATCACCTAACGACTCTATAGCTGCGGATTACCTGATAGGGTACTTTGATAAAGGGAGTCCCCTTATAATAGATCCTAGATAGTAAAAATTATTCCTATTATTTTATATATAGTAATTATAGGTATATTATCAATAACTTATAGTTAAATGAGAAGTAAAAGAAAAACCGGTAGAAACCTTCAGAAGATAAGTAAGAAAAAGTTAGAGATAGAGATAGAAAACGCCTAAGGCTTAAAAACTAGACTCTAGAGATACTTATCATCAGATATACTAAAATAGCTCTAATATAATCTCGATACTATAGAAGGATCTCCTCGATCCGATCTGATTAAAGAGTATTAGATATAATAGAAGTCTCTATTATTAGGAGGTAGCTATAATAGGTGCAGCATCACCATGTGCGAGGGGGATGGCCCGCATGGGGTGTGAGAATGCTACAGGGGAGAGATTCTATCTAGGCTATAGACTACGGTGAGATAGCAGTACCACATACCATACAAACACCAAGAGATTTGCTGACGCGATATTAGAGAGTGACCCTTTGAACACCTCTGTCAGCGGCGGACGATTATTCGGAATTTCGGACGATTTCTCCGCCGACGGGACAAGGCCGTAAATTATACAGTCGTGGAGATGGGCGACCGGCCTATCATCCAGCCGACGGCGTCACCTCCACCAGAAATTACTGTGGTACTGAATTCATTAAGAATTATAGTCCATCTCCGATTTCTCATATTTACAAAGTCTCTATGGGTGGGACTTGACTATTCCACTAACTCTTCCCGCCACTGGACCCCGCCTCTCGCATCTTCACTTGCACTCATAGCTACCAACTTTACGAGCTACAACTTCAAGATCCAAGAATGGCATCTACCATCCCACCAACAATGCGTGCCTGGGTTCGCCCACATCGCGGCCCAGCAAAGAACCTCCAATTGACTGACATGCCGACACCAGCTGTACCACCATCATCATCCTCAGAGGTTCTAATCCGAGTGTCTCACGTCTCCGTAAACTTCAACACCGAGCTTTTCATGAAAATAGTTCCAAAGACACCCCTGACAAAGCCTTGGATCCCTGAAATCGAATTCTCAGGCGAAGTCATCGCCGCCGGCACAAAGGCTCCGCCTGAAGTATGCGACCTTGGAGTGAAGGTCATCGGTTACGAAAGTATCCTGAACTACGCTACGGGACACGGTGTTCTGGCCGAGTACGTACGTGTGCCTGGTAGCAATGTTGTGCGTACTAGCGATGAGATTGACATGGCGTCGGCGTCTGGGATTAATGGGTGCGGGAGCTGTGCCTTGAAAATCTGTCAGACGGCCGGGGTAAGACAAGGCCATGTCGTTTTGGTCAACGGGGCGAGCGGATCTGTTGGTTCTGTTCTCGTGCAGCTTTGTAAGGTTAGAGGAGCAAAGGTTGTTGGTGTTGCGAGTGGTGGGAATGAGGAGATAGTTCGTGGACTTGGTGTTGATGAGGTATCAATATTTTCATCGGGCCATCACAAGAATAGGGAACATCTGCTAATCGATGCTCTAGTTCATTGACTATCGCAAACATGACTCGCTGCCGGCTTACCTCGCCAGTCGGTGTGGGGATGAACCGTTCGACTTCATACTAGACTGCGTCGGCACTCAGGCGCTTTACGCAAATTCACCCGCTTATCTCAAGCCCGAAGGTGCTTTGATTAATATCGGTTTCCTCGAGGGTGTTTTTAGGACGACATTCAATGTCCTGGTAAACAGATTCCTTCCTACGTGGCTGGGTGGCGTGCCACGTCGTTACATCACGTTTAGCACACCGCCGACTCGCGATGCCGCGATTTACATGGCGAAATTGGTGGAGGATGGCCGGATCCGTATTCCCATTGACTCTGTCTATGATATGGAGGACGTCATTGCGGCGTACGAGCGAGTGGCAACTCAGCGTGCCAGGGGCAAAGTTGTTATTAAGGTGCGAAGTGACTAGACCGGGATCTGAAATTGTACTTGCGCAACTCGAAATGCGTTTTTATTGAGAGACTCGATTTACCGAGCAACTGTTGCGTCCAAACGTTTGTATTTTTGTTAGATTGAATCTTTGCAAACCACTCTCAGTTCGGCCTGAACTCGTGAACGCGGCTCTAGACCCTATCACACCTTTACAGATAGGTAAGAAGCCCCAGCCTCAAACACAGGAATTGTGAAGGTTGCATTTTTTTCACTAGAGACGGTAGCTGTCTTAGCTATCTGAGTTCCCTGGATAGCACAAGCTCTATTGACAAAGGCCTACCCTGTTATAGTCAGATTATCTTCCTGAGGAAGTCAAGACGTGTTGTACGAAGCCGTGAGGCGCTTCCCAGTGACGCTCGAGGCGGACAGACCCGATAAGACAGAGGTGTGCGAGGAATGTAGTCCACTGATGTAGTAGTCGGAGTAATACAGCAGGACTCCGATGGAGTCATAGGCAGACTTGTGGGCAGCGTAAGCTGCGTTTGTTGTGGTCTGACTGTACGGTGGTGCGATTTGGCACAGACTGGGTTGGATATTATGGTATACACGTCAAAGTTTTGACCCGCATACTCTCTAGTATTCATTCCATGTAAACCGGCTGAGAATATGCTTAAGTGCCAACTTGTCCTCATGTATCCAGGTCTTATGCAAAGGGGAACACCAGGGACAGTTTGTGTCAATTTTCAAAACTTTATTAGTGCTGCGTGGGATAAGTCAGACCAGGCGAAGATTGATGCGTTAATATTCGGTATGAGGAGCACCAGAACAATCATGAAGAATACAAAGCGTCAGAAGTATATTTACAAACGTCATTATTCATCAGATAGTATTCCAGCTTGGCATAGGAACATAAATCAAAGGATTGGTTGTACAGGATATAAAATTATAAATACACATATATGATGGCAGTTAGTGGCGGAAGCAATATGCAGACAGACTCTTGCGCTCTATTGTCTTAAATTATAGACCCTCTAGGCTATGACCCAAATCCAGCTCATAGTTCTAGTGACCCTGTAGCTTAGCGGCCTAAGCTCTCGATATTTTCCTTCTTGTTCGTATAGCATGTGATGCTGCCGCAGACCATAGCCTAGAAAGAATCTCTCCTAGCCAGTCAATCTCACACTCATCCCTCTCACAAACGGTGATGCTAGACCTATTGTAGCCACCTTCCAACACTTCTTAGCTATCTTCTGTAGAAATCTTGAGCCGCGGGCTTTACAGACTGGCAATGTTTAATTATCTGGCCGAACAGTAGTAGAATCCACGTGCTCGCAAATACCCAAAATATACAGTTATATATACCAATGTATATTGTAAGTGCTTTCGTATTCCTGAGTGAAGAACAGTCCACAAAACTGGTAGTATTTAAATGTGTAAAAGTCCACCCCTCTGAAAAATTCATAGGGCTATCAGTAAGGTTTCGGTATGTAGTATAAGTTGTCTCTGTCCTTACGCTCGTGAAATGGGTCCCGCCCAGAATTTTAACTAATTGCCGAGTACAAATATCTCAAGTGTGGGACCTGAGCCCTCTGGTATTGCTTTTTGGGATTACTCTTGAAACCTTCGGGAGGTACATCACGTTGTAATCAGGGCGGTGGTCTTCTATTGCCTGGTCTCTACTATCGCCCCGGATTGCCGCGAAGGTATTCGTCTTCCTATATATGAATGGTGATCATGCTTCCACACAAGCACGCATCACTTAGACTTCAAGTTTTGTTTGGCTACTAAGCTGCTTACATTCGAAGATGCAGGGCTGTTCTAAATAGAAATATAAGCCCTCTCCAAGCAATCCTGTTGTCTATAAGCAAGATGCATCTGATAAGATGGAGCCAAATTGCAAATGAAGAATGTGTCTATCTCCACTATGCCTATCGTGTAGATTCCATCCATAGTGTCGCTAGAATTTCTTATATTCGGAACCAAGTACGCTTTAGTGGCCCAGAAGACGTGTGCCCTTTTGAATGATTCGTGAGATAAATGTAGGAAAGCGCCGAAGCCTAGATTAGCCATATTTATAATAGTAGGAATAAGACCTAGATATAATGGCCGGCCGTAAAGGCAAAGACCAGGTCTGACAACTTCCGTCGCCGAAGGTATCCGCAAGCTTTCCTTTCATAATTTTGGGATATGGCTCTGCCGACCTTCTGCGAGAGTCTTACTCACGAGAGATAGGTACGGTGGTTTCATTCTCACGATTACCAGCGATCAGAGTTACCGACATGGGGCGCTCGCCCATAGGCCAATGTGAGTATCTTCAGCGTTATGTCCGCAATGTCTCCAAACACGCTGGAGGTAGAAGCATCGTGCAAAGTGGCTTGACAGGCTCTGATAGATGTTCTGGGCTCATTGGGCCTGTCCGCCCCCAGAAGTCGATTCTGAAAATAAGTACGTGGACACTCCAGTGATACTTGGCTTCTCCTCCAGATCCCCCTTGCCATGTCTCCCAGAGTGCGGTAAACACATTGACAAGTCGTGAAAACGTAACAAACTAAAGGAGAAGATGGCTGTCAATGATAGCGGGAGCGATCCTGATAAAATCAGAAAACAAGGGAAGCTGTGCCAGTCGAAAAGTTAAGACGCACTCAGCTATTCAAGTCGAGGAACTTTCCGCAACCGCATCGATAGCTGGGAATATTGATATTTGCACAATACTACCCATTGCACACCGTACATTGATCAAACGTGAGCCAAGAGATCGAGACGCCTGACTGCTGTGCCTCTGCAGAAACCTCGTCTTCATTTTCTCACTGCGTGTCGAATTTGTAGGCTGGTGGTAAAGTCAGTACGCAAGAATGACCTTAGAAAGGCCATCTTTCTGTTGACCGGTTAGATACACAAATCCTACTACACCCTAGGGCTTTGCATATACGATGCGTCTTCTTGTGTTCCCCTTGATATATCGTGACGCATGAGGGAAAAGAAACCTTCTTGGGCCATGCGATCGTGCTAGTCTGGGATTCAAGTACAAGATTGACCAGATGCTCCAGACACCTTTTGAGGCGTCGAATCCTTGTGTAGTCCATAAAGTCATGGTATATTTGCCAATAATAGCCTATATACCGGACTAAGCATCGGGCTTGTTTCTGAAGAATGAGTGCTTAGATAGTCCTAGTGATGAGTCTGCCCGTTGAAGCGGTGCTAATGCATGACGGCCTCATCCCGCAAGACTCGGGCCAGACGGATGCACGTTTCACCACTTCGCCGCAGATGACCACTCACGGACAGAGAGAACATGATATTGCATATGCATGTGACACTGCATGGGTTGACATCGGTCGGGGACCGTTTTGCAGACGAACTCGCTGGACAAATTTCGCTGCATTAAACCCCATCGTGACAGATCGGCTTCTTCACAGTAAAACATACGGGTGCTTGGCCTTGCTGCGTCTGCTTTGGCAGCGGACGGTGTCCGGACGTCGGCGTCTATATACACTTACATCTGCAACTAGGATGTTTGTTTGGTACATGATCACGGAGACTCATAAAGTGATGATTGATAGGAAGCTCGATGTTGAAAGGCCGAAGGCCAGAGGGTATCATAACTGTCAAATAGGACTCCAAAACACAAACGCCAACCCAGGCCCCATGTCAAAGTCCGGGCGGCGCAGTAGGGCACCGTAATGAACACGCATGTTCATCACGATCCAGTTCCAAGCGCCCAAGTCACATTTTTTTCTTGTCGCTGGGCAAAGTGGCCTTCATGTGTTCGTAAACCACGAAGGTAACCCATGTGCTTGGAAGAACTCGAACCAAGTTAGGACCGAGACCGCGATAGAAGCCCGAAATGCCCTCCTTGGTCCAGACCTGACGGACTGCATCCATGGCGCCCCGATAAAGCATTTGAGCTTCCAGGATCTGGAGTCGCGCGCGAATCACCTGGTATGGGTATGTCACACATCCGGCAAATACTTTGGATATGCCAGAGATGGCAAAGGTGTCTAGGACGCTGAACTTCTTTTGGCTTGGCGACACGGCCGTGTTTGAGATTGTCTCGCTCTTGGAGGACTCCGTCGGCCACAAAGTTCTCAGCTTTTCATAGGCCATGAATTGGAAAGCGCCATGGCTGACACCAAACAAGGACGGGACTAGACCACGGTAGAACCCATGTAGTCCCTCAGTACGGTAGAGATGTCTGACACCCGAAATCACTGAGGGATAAGCTCCAGGCGAGTTCGCGCCAGTTGCAAGCATTCGAGTCTTGATCACCCAGATTGGATTCGTCATGAGTGCAGTGAGAACACCTGGAGGGGGAAGCCTGTCAGCTACGTGGCGAGAATAGAACCATCGAAGGAAGAAGTTACACTTACCAGCTGCTCCAGATGTCAGGAAATAATCAGAAGATTTGAGCTGATGCACTGGTTGCCCGCGATAGTGACAAGCCATCTCCTTGAGGCTGCCGTAGAAGAAGAAGTACAAAGCCCAACTGGTAGAGTTTCCAATCAGGTTCGGTGCCAGACCACGATAAAAGGCACGGATACCACCCTCATTTGCATAAATTCCGCGGATAATTTGGACTGAGCTACCGAATCGGGCAGGAGATGATCGGTCGACTTTCATTTCGAGACAAGTTAGTCGTGGACGGCCAAACCCTCTCCCTCATACCAAGGAAGACACTTGTGAGAGGGCAGTGGGCATTTCTACGGCGTCTGTTTTTCTCGACTCACCTTGTAGGCGCGTTTTCACCAGATCCAGTGGATGCACTGCGAGTGTTGTAGCAACACCCGCGGTAAACCCTGCTAGAGTCTCCACCGCCGACGACGAGAGCACATCTCGCCCAGTCATGGACCCAAATTTAGAGTCCAAAAAACCCTTAAAATGAACAGTCAAGCGTGATCAGGATCGTGAGTGTGTATGGAACCAGTGAGTGTTGGTTGCTCTTAAGACTCAAGCCGCGGTAATTACTCCAAATATTTATGTGCAGCCGATAAGGCGTTATCGCGATCCTTTGATGACGAAGGATCGGGGCAGAAAGTCACGGATCAGGGCACCTTCCATTTCCGTTAATTAAGATCATCTGACCGCCCGGCAAAGGCGGTCATGAAGAGCAGAGCGATGCACTAGGAGAGTTGATATAAGAATGTGAAGCAGCCATTTCATGAGGTAATCTGGCTTGAACGTGCACGAGCCTTGGTATAGAGCGACTACAGGTACAGACACTTGTGGTCTTTGGATGGTGAGAAGAAATTATCCACTCCTTCCTATAAAAATACAATAAATGCCTTCCAGCACGACTTGTGAAGTAGAACAAGCCGATCTGCTCGCAGCTTTCAGACAATAATTTAGACATTGATGCAGCAAGTGACCCACATGTGAGGGTTCACAAGCGGGTACAGTATAGATGGCAATCGTCTGGCGATGGTCGTTGAAGATGGAGTGAAAGAGACTCGAATGTGATTTGACGACTTCAGCCCGGCGGTGGGTAGTCCGGACCTAACATTCAAGCCAGAGGAGAGAAAAGCCTGTATGAGATTCTGATTAGTATCCGAAAGATGGCGAGAGTCGTGGTCCGCGTGTAGAGAGGTTGCCGTACTTGAAGAGAGAAGGCTTAGGCTCGCTGTAGGAGTATCCTGCAAATTCGAAGATCATTGATCAGTATTGGTGTTTTTCCCCTTTGAATAGGATTATAAACAGCTTCTCATGAATGAACATACCGAGGTAGACGATCAGAGGCAGATAACCACTGTGTTTGCCGAGACGGTTAGCGAATTGTCAGATCGCCAGGACGACACTTGAAGGGTGTTGTCGGAGATGCGGGCGCGCAAAGTCCTTACTAGTGAATCGCAACACGGGAGATATCGATGACCTTGGAGACACGCTCCTATTACACCGAAAGACAGAAGTTAGCGATTGATATGCGGGTTGGTCTGACAAGCCGCAGAAGCAGTGGCGTACCTTGGTCTCTTCGGAGAACTGAACCATTGTGAAGAAAGGTGGTAGGGGTGGAGGAGAGGCTTTTCGAGAGAAATTTGTATATCTAAGCAGGTTTCTATCTCAGAAACCTCGGCAAAAGCAATTGAGATAGAAGATTAAGATGATCTGAAGATGGTAGAAAGATGGAGGATTGTCGAGCGCGGGAGCGCGAGGGAGCACCCCAAAAGTTTTCGGAGGTCGGCAGATCCAATGATCACCAATCGCTGGCCGCTGCGGTTCCTCTCCGCCAGACCTTCCTTGAACCCGCAATCTTTCCTGCTCTCCTTGGCTTTGGCCGTGCAACCTCAGGAATTGTGATCCCTGTTACTCCTTGTTGAGATCTTCTCGGCTCAAATTCTTGCATTGAACCTTCCTCGACTGTTGCTCTTGCCCTTCCTGGGACAGGCGTAGTCGCGAAAATGTCCGGCGCAAGACACTGGTACGGCGATCTTATTCTGCAGGACTGGCGTTGACCGACTGCTCAAGCTAACACTTCTGATTAGGGAACAAGATAAGGAAGCCACGGTCTACATTGGTAATCTCGATGAGCGAGCCACCGACAGCTTGGTCTGGGAGCTCATGCTGCAGGCTGGGCGCATCGTGAATGTCCATCTGCCCAAAGACCGCGTGACCCAAACGCATCAAGGATATGGCTTTGTGGAGTATATTAGTGAGGAGGATGCTGAATATGCCTCTCGAATCATGAACGGTATTCGCTTATTTGGAAAGCCCATCCGTGTGAACAAGGCCTCTGCAGACAAGCAGAAGTCGGTCGAAATCGGTGCCGAACTCTTCATTGGAAACCTTGACCCCATGGTCTCCGAACAAATTCTCTACGACACTTTCAGCCAATTTGGAACATTAACCAACCTTCCCAAGGTGCGCAGCACTGCCGTCTTTCCGGAGTCATCTTATCCACGGAATATGTCTAACGCAATGTTCTGTGCATTCTCTTAGGTTGCGCGAGATGACAATAACCTCTCCAAGGGTTACGGATTCGTGTCATTTGCCGACTTCGAGTCCTCCGATGCCGCCATCAACAATATGAACGGTCAATACCTCATGAACAAGCAAGTCTCGGTGCAATATGCCTACAAGAAGGACGGTAAGGGAGAGAGACACGGTGACGAGGCCGAGAGAACACTAGCAGCCCAGGCGCGAAAACACAATGTCCGACCTCCAACCCAGCAAGTCGCCCCTCCACAGTTCCCAGGGGCTGCTGCTGCACCACCTCCCGGTGCTGGTGCTACCACCCCCGCGGCTCTGCCGAACGGTGAAGCATCGCGGCCCGTGAGCACTGCACCGCAGACGCCCGACGTGGGTATGGGTAGAGGTATGCCCATGCCGATGAATTACCAGAGTGTGCCTCCTCCCCCGCCGCAGCAAGGGAGGCCCAGCGGCCCGCCTCCAGCATCACTCATGACCCCTCCCCCCGGTCTTCCTGCCCGCCCTCCGCCGTCACAGGCTGGATATGGCGGACCGCAGACTTACCACCCACCTGGATTCAATGGTGCTGGGCCACAAGCTCCATTTCAACCTCCCCCGGCTGGAGCTCCTGCTCCACCACCTGGATTCGCCCCTCCTGGCTTTGCGCCGCCCCAAGCAGGCGCGATGGCACCTGGTGCACCACCTACACTTCCTCCTGGTTTCCAGCCGCCGGGATATGGGGCTGGTCGCTGAGGGAGGTTCAATGGTTTCGGAGACATGTAAAGCGCATGCTCCTTTATGCAATCCAATCAAATGAAATTTTGTCTTGCATTGCAGGGGAAAACGGCCATTCCAGAGTCGAATACATTACGCGCTCGTTCCGTTACCGCCCAGTCATCGAGATGGGCTCCGAGAGCGACGGAACAGCGTCAAATTTCCCAGCATAAGATTCAATAGCGCGCGTTCAGCGGGCTGTCCTGCCGACGATTGAGACCGGGGGAAAGCTGGTGGTATCAAGCTGACCATGTGGTCCACACTATCTAATAATACCACCAAGTCAGAGCTGATTTATGAAGAATGGTTCAAAAAGATTTCACAAAGACCAACGAAGAAGAGAGAGACGCTTCTTTGATGTAATTTCTCGAGGCGCCCAGTGTTCTCTACCTTCGATGGTGGTCCCATAGTCTTAGGTTTTGGGGCCGCTGTTGCGACGAGACATGAGCCGACAACCGAAGAAATAGTAATAGTAGAGGCTAAGAAAATAAATAAAAGATGAAAGAGTGTAAGTCACAAAGAGTAGATATGCGAACACGCAACAAGAGCCCGAAATAGAAAGGATCGAAAAGCGCTCAGGTACACGAAGCATCACGAGAAAGAAACGAATTTTGGATCCCGCGGCCGACCATCGGGACCAATATTATTATTTGCGAACCGTTGCTCCGTATAAATCCGGCGCGCCTCGTCAAACGTCACTCGGCGGGCTCTCATGATTCTTTTGATCTCTCGCTTTGCGGTTTGATCGAGACCAGCTCGAGTGTCTCCCTCCGCGACATTGGCGGCGAGGTCGAATTGTGAGGAGCTCATGCCTTCCTCGAGATCGGCCGTGAAACTGGACGGAAGGCGATCATAGATGTAATCAGGAACAGGGAGGAGATGGAACCATCTCGCGCGGGTTAGGTAGAGAGCTGGAGAAAAGGATGTCAGTAAGTTTGACCCGCGAGAAACGGCTTGCTGGTTGTAGGGTGACCTGAACGAAGGCCCTCGATGAGAAGAATCGCAACGTACCCGTTCCTGCGACGATTACGGATAGAACGAGAGAGTAGTAGAACAGATAGCCCATGATGGGCGTGATATTGCCGGGGCTTGTGGACGTCGGTGTTTCTTCAGGGTCCGGTGGAATGGAGCAATGCTTGCTTGTTCAAGCGCTTCAACATTGAGGGTCAGAGGAGACAAAGGTCTAAGGATCTCTTAAAGGAGCGTCGTCATTCACGATGCCGGACACTCCGAATGGGGAAAGCTGACGGGGGGCGGAGCCGGAGGCTGCAGCAGCCGACGGCCCAGCAGTGTCCACCGAGGGATCTGGTCACTGCACGCACTAGTTGCGGGAGCCTAACATGGCAGCACTCGTACCGGTACTCCGGTCTTTTCAGGCGACAAGGCATTCAAACCTTGTGGAAGCCTGCAAGGCCTGGTCAGGAAGTCACGTCCGATTAGATAAGAGCACCCGGAACTCCAGTTGAAGGGAGCTCTCAGGCAGCGCGGCATCCACACGGGCACTATTCCCAAAATGGCCTGCTTAGCGAGTCGCCGAATTGAGAATTCCATCACACAAGTCGGCCTCGAACTAGAGGGCGATTCACGATTGCAATTCCCAAGAATCCAGCATCCACGTCACAATGTCTGTCTCTCGCCCCAACGTTTCCAACGACCTGATCTGGCAGATCACCCGTACGTCCTCCAGAATGAAGCCCCAATTGGGACCCCCTAAAGTCAAACGCACACAATCTCCGAAAAGGCTTTCCTGAGCGCAATCCGTGGCTGACAGCTACGGCATCACAGGTAACCAGAATGCCTATCTGGTTCGCCGCAACACCGGTGGTGGCTCCCAGTTCTCCCGGGACCCCCTGAACTTGGTCAACAAGCACTCTTTCAAGGTACGCGCAACTGGCGAAGGAGCCTCGATGCAATCCATCCGAGTTGTGGTATCACACTTGGAGAGGGGGGGGGGGAGGCGGCACGTGAATCGAAATGGGAAGCTAACGCAAGATGTCTGTCGCCTTATAGTACTCTGGTTTCGCCAACAACAAGGTATCTACTTGCTCTCCTGCGACAGTCACTTCCCTCGTGGTTTCCAAAACATGTGCAGATCTGCGCCGATCTACCGACATGCGCTATTGTCCATGTACTATCGCCAAACTACGATCCCTGATAACTGACTCGATTTGCGTTGCGTTTTCCACTAGGCCGTTGGCGTTCAGTCTGATGAGAACGGCAACGTCGTCCTGATCACCAAGAAGCCCAACAACACCCAGCAGCCCGCTCAGAGCCTGGTCACCGTCTCCTACGGCCCCAAGACTTCCACCCGCAAGTAAGCAGCCCTTTCAATCTCGACGAACACTTCTACTGGGGCATCACCTCGCCTCTACTTGTCCGAACTGCGACAAGACAATTGGATCAATTCACGTCCGCCGTTGCGAGTTAAACAGAGCGAGGACGGACCTTCTCTCTCACTCAAGCAAGAATCGACTCGCTAATTGCTATGCTTCTTTTCCTCCAGGATCTACAAGGGTGTTGCCAGCAAGACCGCCCAGCACGGTTACCGCGCTGATGTCCGCGAGGAGGCCGTTTCCCGTGTCAGCGCTCTCCGCCGCGCCGGTCTTCCCAAGAAGGAGACCCCCGCCTCCAAGCCCCGCGGTGCCAAGGCCCGCCAGGCCGAGGAGAAGTCCGAGTAAATTTGCTCCGACAATTTATCTCTCTCTCTCTCGCTAGTTCAGTCTTTTCCCCCTCAAAAATACTAGATTCAGTCTCGTCCAACGGGAATGAGTTGAGAAAGAAACGATGAAGAGGCCCGACGCGCATCCGTGGTGAGAATCGGATCTGGGCATCCAAAGGCAAGCCGTGCGCATGCGCGTGTCGTGTGATGCTGGAAATGCATGGGAATTCCAAGATCCATGTACTCTAGCCCAACTCAACCTTGATCTCTTGCTGAGACGGGGTTTGATATGAAAAAATACCCGATTCTTGGTCGTGTTCAAGGAAGGCAAAGAAACAATGTCAATAAATTTCTTCAAAAACCCCTAAACACACACACACACACACACACACTTAGATCAGGGACATTATGTCGGAACGCGCCGTCCCTGTCCATCTTTTCATATGTATACTCTCACGATCAATGTCAACTTGAAGACCCGGGACGGACTCCTGCAGAAGAAGACCTCGATCTCGGATCTCGACCTCGGGAGATCTATCGAAGCATATACTGGGTAAGCGAGTCCAAGTGCGGGTACGGTAGGAACTAGGAAGTGAACCTGAGCAGGGGTGGCCGATATGCCGGGCCGAATATCGATCAAGCCTCGGGCAAGGGCAAGCAAGCAGCCACTAACGAGAGTATAACAGTTGGCGATGCATTGCCGATCGCGCCGCCAATGTCGAATGACACGTACAGGGCTGGCACTTGGCATGACAGAGCCCGGTCGGGAACCTCGGTAGAAGAGAGGATTGATGCTTTGCGCCGACGCGCAACAAGTTTATGAAACCATGAGCTTCCGCCATATGTGTATACTCGGGGGTCTCAATTCGCCTCTAAGTCACCTGTAATATGCGACTGCGCAGTACGCACTACACACTACACACTACATACCTACACACTGTTCATATCATCCTGTGTACGCCATGGATCAAAGAATTCATACCAGGTGCAAGGCGCACGGTGTAATCCAAACAAAAAACTTCTCAGTTCTCACTCACTCACTGTATGGGTAGTGTATCGAAGGATCGTGTTACCATATCTGTTCCAGTGTTCCTAGTTCCTAATTCCTAGTTCCTCTTAGAAGATGCCCGTTCCTAAATGATATGATATCACCCGCCTTTTCCCGACGACGTCTATGGGAAATCTCGTAGGCGAGATGCCGAAAGTCACGAGCATGGAACGATATCGCCGGGATACCCCGGGTCGATGAGAGACTGGACGGGATCAATGAGATCATAATCATCACTGTAGAATTACTGTGGAGACTGATTGTATTCTCGAGGCAGTCTCTTCTTGGGGGCAGGTTTGATGGACATGAGGAGCTATTATACTGTAACTGTATGAGTGTATGACTGTATGTAAGGCCGAGATTTGAAGACAGGACGGAACATACAGTACCTCCATAGGTACTTGAGCATCAGCATAGTCATACTGTAAGTGACTACATAAAGTGTGTAATGTAGTAATGTACAATTGTATATATATAGCCAACTTGTCAAGTATCGAGAGATTTAAACTGGGGACCTCGTTGGGTGTGACCCTCATGGACGGGATTAGACTACAGTCTACACTCTGGAGTCTACAGTGTCTGAGTGTATGTGTATGGTAGCTCTCCAAAGGTCCTCGACTAGCGGAATACGTATCGAGACCCATAGACGAAGGGTCAAGTGTGTAGCTGTGTATGATGGGATTATAGTGCCTGGGGCCTCAAATCCATTTTGAGCTCTGCGCTGCGCCATATTGGCCCAATATTGCCAGTAATGGAGATTCCCAGGCTAATTTCAGCCTCTCAAGCAAAATTTTGACGTATCATAGGCCACGGCCTAGCAGCTTTGTCACGGAGGTACGCTGTTTGTGATCAAGTTTCTGAGCAGGACAATAGTCTTGAATAGCAAAGCTGCTGCTGATGATATTTATAATTCATGTTTTCAACCGCACTGGGGTGGACAGTCTATGGAGTATGGAGTATGGACGCTCAACAAGAACGGCATGCACAACCACCCCATTTAGCATGTGGTACCATATATGGAGTCATGGACTCATGAAGTCTGGAGGACTCTGGAAACAGTCTCCGCTTTTGTACATTTTGTACCTCATGACTGATGTACCGGACTGGTGGGGACTGGAGACTCGAGACATGCAGACCGGGCGGCCGAATTTAGTAAAAAAGCGAAAAGCCATTCGATGGATTCTTTGGTAATCTTTTTTTTGTTGGGAACAGACAAGGGCAGACTTGTCAGAAGGAGGCTTGAAAGCCGAACTTGATATGCCAACATTGTGAAGCAATTGTACATGAATTATATACGTTAGGGCAATTTTCCGAGGGAAAGACGACAATTGCGTGCAGCTTGGGAGGTGACGTACAGTATTGTAATTTCAAATGTATCACAATCTTACAGCATCCACATGCAAAGTACCGAGCATGTGCAACTACATAGAGTTTCTCATAGCTATAGTCACAGCCTCACAGGTAGTCAGGTACCATGTCCACACGAAGACCAACGGCGGAAAGTGAGATCAACAATGCCTTAGAAATGCTATTGCAATTGAGCAAAACCATCGTCAAAGCATGATAGTATCGGTAGATGGTCAAGGTTCATTATCTGAATTTTCTCCGTTCAATTTATGCTTTGGAATTCAGCCGGGGGCAGGTCCCTTCAATCCATCCCGGGCCAGGGCCCATCCCATCTGGCGGAGCTCTCGCCAGCAGATCTGACCCGATGAACAGCCACTCCGGGGTTGCCCCTCCCCCTCCTCAGCTGCTTTCCGGCACACCCAAATAAATACACAACCACGTCTCCTCTTTTCATCTTCTCCTCTCCCCTTTCCTCCATCTCCATTTCCATTCCTTCTCTCATCTGTGTCCTTTCCCCCCATCTCCTGTCAAACCACACATCATGGTCAAAGCTGGTATGTTAAGGTCTCCCTCCGTGACCTGCTCGGCAAGTGTGCGAGGGGGAATCTGGGGAACTCGGAAAGCTAATGTGGGCTGGTAGTTGTTCTCGGTGCTTCTGGCGGCATTGGCCAGGTAAGACTCCATTCCCGTGAACATCTGTCATAAGCCTGTGCATTCAAAAACATAAAGCTAACGATCTCGTCTTCATGACGTCGTAGCCCCTCTCTCTCCTGCTGAAGGCCTCGCCCCTCGTCGATGAGCTGGCTCTGTACGATGTTGTCAACACCCCCGGTGTTGCGGCCGATCTGTCTCACATCTCCTCCACTGCTGTATGTTATCACAGTCTCCTGACGCACATTTTGGCTCCTTTGATCGGCTTTTCATGCTCTTTCGAAGCATGACAATACCCGAAACCAGCGCCTTCTCGACCCGGAGAGATGCTCAGCGTCACTAACACAACCTGCAGAAAATCACAGGCTACCTCCCCAAGGACGATGGTCTGAAGCACGCTCTGACCGGCGCTGACATCGTCGTCATCCCCGCCGGCATTCCCCGTATGTCTCCCCAACCCTCGGATTGGACGATGGTCAGGTCTCTTCAGTGCTAACAGGTCTTCTCCTCTCCAGGCAAGCCCGGCATGACCCGTGACGATCTCTTCAAGATCAACGCCGGTATCGTCCGTGATCTGGCCAAGGGCGTTGCTGAGTACTGCCCTAACGCCTTCACGCTGGTCATCTCCAACCCCGTCAACTCCACTGTCCCCATTGCCGCCGAGGTTCTCAAGAATGCCGGCGTCTTCAACCCTAAGCGCCTGTTCGGTGTCACCACTCTGGACGTGGTTCGTGCCGAGACCTTCACGCAGGAGTTCTCCGGTCTGTCCGACCCCTCCAAGGCTACCGTGCCCGTCATTGGCGGTCACTCTGGCGAGACCATCGTCCCTCTGTTCAGCCAGGTCTCTCCCGACTTCAAGATCCCCGCTGATCGCTACGATGCCCTTGTCAACCGTACGTGTCTCGCTGCTCGTCTTTGTCTGTTGTCTTTTCAGCGATCTGTGACTGACCCTCTGACTGTACAGGCGTGCAATTCGGTGGTGACGAGGTTGTCAAGGCCAAGGACGGTGCTGGTTCCGCCACTCTGTCTATGGCCTTTGCTGGTTTCCGGTGAGTGAATTCTTTTCGCCCATCTGGCTACGCTTGACAAATACTAAACTACAATTTTGTACAGCTTCGCCGAGTCTGTGATTAAGGCCTCCAAGGGCGAGAAGGGCGTTGTTGAGCCCACCTTTGTCTACCTCCCCGGTGTTGCCGGTGGTGAGGAGATTGTCAAGGCTACTGGCGTGGAGTTCTTCTCCACCCCTGTTGAGCTTGGTGTAAGTTTTGATTCTCTTGATGTTCTTGATTGAAGATGGCGAATGACTGATCATACTGTTCTTTATTGCCATAGCCCAACGGTGCTGAGAAGGCCATCAACCTGCTCGGTGGTATTACCGAGAAGGAGAAGTCCCTTCTCGAGGCCTGTATCAAGGGTCTCAAGGGCAACATTGAGAAGGGTGTTGAGTTCGTCAAGAACCCCCCACCAAAGTAAGATCCGTCCCCATGCCAGAGCTCTTTTCCTCCTTTCAATGATTTTCATTTTTGGGTTGGTTCGGTGCCCTCCCTTCCTGATTTGCGTTGGGAGGCTCTCAAGCATCCTTATCATGCGCACTTTATTCTTCCCCGGACCGGCCCATTCCAGCAATCGTTCGGCCCCGGAAATTGCAGGACCTCGCTAATCATTCTCCTGGTGGAAAGATAGGCTTTGAGCGGCCATAAAACGAGATTAACGAATTAACCAAGAGGAACCGGATAATGAATTCTCTTGCAGTTGAAACGAGATGGGTTTCTAGCGAGCAGGAAGGTTAACCATGCTTTATGAAATATTTAAGATTGTGATGGATTCGGTTCCGCTTTGTCCCCTGGCCCAGAGTCCACATAGAGAAGCCGTGTAGGCACCTTGCCGTGTAGTTCATTGCCGCAGCTCTTTGTCCTCGAGTGATTCTCATGACCGTCACAGGACACGTCCTGATTCCGGGCTCATTGTTCTCCTCGTTCTCGACCGAAGGATGTTCTTTCCAGCAGCCCCCGTGAGTAAAGTACGTAGCGCAACTGACTCGAGCAAGAACATGGCTCCTTTCCTTCCCGCCGGTCCCGCCGGGCGAGCGAGTCCTGAAACAGTGCCATTGCCTTGTCTCTCTTCTCCTTGCCCCTGGTCTAGGCCATAGTTCAAGCCCTAGGCGCGTACAAAGTTCAACCGGTGTTTGCACCTGCACGCTGCCCCGCTTGCACGTAGTACAACCACCGAGTCCGATAAACATCCTATCTTCCATGTCCGTGTGCACCTGTCGTTCCCTTCATTGAATTTTTGTTCAGGGCCGAGCCTGGACTGTCTTGATCTGAAACGTCGCCCCCGGGAGCTCGGACGTCTCTGCCTGCACGGTCGTATTGATTCCGAGATTGGCGAGAGCGCCTCGTATCACACCACATGGGAACCAGAGATACTGCCGTCCACGAAAGGGGGTTGAGATTAGTATAGATTGGGGGAGAATGTCTCGGAACATGGTGGACCGTTTGCCAATGGAGACATAGGGAACGGAGAAGGTTGTAAAGGAGAAGACGAAGTAAGTGGTAGACTCTCACTTACCGCTTGCGCCATATTCACGGCATCAGATCGGACGGCCATACTCATGCGCGCAAAGGGTCTGAACGCCGTATCTGTCAGGACATAGACTCCCTACTCAATTCGACCAGTCGGGTTCTTAATCAGCAATTGCATCACTTGAACAGGGTAACCAAAGACACGAGAGTGGAACAACAGCGAGTGGTCGAATCGAGATGGTCTCACTTGGTTCAATCCGACCTGTTGGTCCTCTCTGGAAGTAGTTCGAGCGAGAGAGAGAGAGAGAGAGAGAGAGAGAGAGAGAGCTGGCAACGTACCCGATGGTTTGTCTTCAAATTATCGATTTGTTTCCGAAACAAGACCGTCCATAGATCTTTGCAGAGAAACTTGATGACGTCTAGGTTATCCGTGAAACGGGGTCGATCGCGTGAGAACCTACGAATGAAGAGAATTAGCAATCTTCTCCCTAGTCAAGCCCATTTCCAAACCCCCCCGGGCTTCGCACGCGCAAATCGCCAGCCCAAGGCCCAGGACAATAGCTCCGAGCTCCCAAATAACCAGACACGAGCACCTCCTTTTTTTCGAAACCGGACAGAACCAAAGACTCACCTCTCCGCAAGGCCCTGCCCAACCCGATACCCCAACGATTCTAACCGGAAATACGTCGATTCACGAACCTCCGGATCCTCGGGGTTTTCTTGAGAAGCGAGATCCTTCGCCAGCCGTTCGGCCATGGGCACCAATTCGATCAGGAGGAAGTCGAAGCATGATGAGCTGAGGGCGCGCGCGTTGGGGTCGGAGACGGATAATGAGGCCGAGGCGTCGAAGGACATGGTGTGCGATTGTGGGGAGTGAGGTGGTTTGCTGGACTTTTTTGCGGGGAGAGGGTGACGGAGTGAGGAGGAGGAGGGGGGGGCCTTTCGTTCGGGGGATTTGCAGTCGCAGAGATCTCGCAATATAGCGGAGGAGAGGAAGTGTGGTGGGGATTTTGTAATCGATTAGGAAGAGTATGAGAGTAGAAAGGACGATGCGCAGGGTGGACTTTGCCGATGTTGGCCGGACGGAGGGTTTGGAGTGTTGTTTGTATTCGGGACTCGAGCGGGTTGGAGAAAGCGGGTCTGGAGTTCTGGATGGGCTGCGCGGGCGGAGTTATCAAGTGGAGGGAATGCGTACGATAATTATGGTGATGGAGTGAACACTGAAGGGACATTCAGATTACAGGAGAAAGAGTCATGTATCTTGACGGTTTCTTTACAGATATACACCTTTTAGCATCGAGTGATATATAGAACACTCTCGAATATTGTGGTCTACTGAAATTATGTACGTTACTCTCCAGTCGCGAATAGCCATGTGGATTTTCCTATTCCGATATGTAACTAGCTGTCTTAGCCATGAATGATATCTTTGGTCACAGACATCACTGAGTACAATAGGGAAACATAAGGTATTTACATATAGCAGGATTGCCCAGTTACCAGCAAACAGTTCTACGACCGCAAGATGGGTCATTCTCAGAGGATAATCATTCATAATTCATTCCGAGCCCAGAGCATGGAAATGACCTTCACTACGTGTTCGGATTTTGGAGACGTGAGCAGAGCTCGATCCGATAGTACCAGTAAATAATAAGCGGCGATCAAATGCATCTGTCGTTGACGATGGACAGGATTCGCCAAGCTAATCAGATCAGTTCCGTATCGTTTATAGTTTATACTGATTCCCCTCAATTCCTCGGATAGAGCGCTAATCATCGAAGCTGTGCCAAGTCTTGTTTTCGAAAGTTCATTTCCACGTATCAATGCTTTTACTGCAATCGCTAGTACCCAACAGTCTCACGCGCTGCCCAAGCAAGAGTTTAAAAGCATGAATAAAAGTCGACTCCTGAATAAGGTCACGATCACGCCAGAAATAGAAACACCGAGGCCATATGCAAGAAGATAGGAGGAGACGAGGACACGCATTGAGGCGTGAGCAACGAGGAAGGTCGAACAGGAGAGGAAGAAATTGTGTATGAGCAGGTGAATGAAAAAAGGAATCAGGGAGGAGGACGCCGAGCTATAACCTGGTCACGCCGTATTGTGTGAAGACGATTTGGACAATTCGAAGCAGATCGGCCGAATGAGAAGAGAGAAAGAAGAAAAAGGCTCATGCCCCCTATGACCATGCGAAAATCTCGGTATCGTCTGCACCACCGTATACTCTAATACGGCGGTGGAAATGCGCGGTCGTTGAGTGGGCTATGAATTAGAGGCTGGTGAGACTCATGCGACGATAACCCACGTATACCGAGATTTAACGTCGGACGCTTCACCGGCGGCACCGGAGACTCATCGTCCTCGTCGTCACTTCCCGTGAGATCAATGACCGGCGCAGCTGGCCGCTTCTTACTTGAGAAGCGTATCGCCGAGGTGGGTGTGGATGCTTCGCGAGATTTGGATTGAGCTGGCGTACGTTCCAGCATGGCATTCGAGGTACTGGGTTCCCGCTTGACAGAAGACGCACCCGTTTCTGTGATCTCGATCAGATCGTCCTCACCGTCGTCATCGCTCGTGGGAGTACGCCCACCGACGTTCACCGAATCATGCTCATTGGGCGCAGACCAGGTTCCATTTGGTTCAACCACAACAGACTCGGTGTCTCGCGATGTTGAATCGAGTATGTCGCTGACGTACCTTGATTGACGGAGATTCCTCAGTCAGTAACGGGTCGACCCGAAGAAAAGGCAGGTGATTGGGGCTACAACTCACTGGTCGACTTGCAGAGACTCGAAGCTCGTAGATTTGGAACACACCGGACAAGTCCATGTCGGGGCCTGCTTTTGCAACTCCAGGAAGGAGGCTGCATCAAAGCATTGATTGTGAGTGCACACAATCGACCGACACGGGACTTGAATCCGCAACGTCGAAAGCGGACACTTGAGCGACATTATACTAGACGTCGCAACAATATCACTGTCCTCGGCACGATTTTTCACTATTTCACCGCCCCGTTAGCCAGCTGACTCCATCAGATTCCCTCTGCGGAATCGAACGATTAGGAGACGGCCTTACTTTCGCGGATGACCTGTTCCTTGGAAATGATTTTCCGGGATTTGAGTTCCACAACAAGCTCATCTACAGGATGTTGGCGGACAAGATTCGCAACCACGAAGAATTTCTTCACAGCATGTTAGTGGTTTGATCGATTTTCAGAAACACTCGCAGAAAGGGCATCGTTGATATGAAGGATGACAGCTCCACTGACCTTATTCGTCAATGCATAAGTCATGACCACATTATTGGGGTAATTTGCCTTCTTACGAAGATGACTCGTGACGTCCGCCGGCTGAGTCGTGCCGGGTCGATTTTTGAGCCCACGAAGATTCGCTTTGACCTCATCAAGGTTGGCCTTGAGCTCCACTTGGTGCGGGAAAGCAATATCGGATTTGGTGTATTGTTTCAGTCCAAAGTCGGCCGCGCAGTAGACCATCACTCTAAGATTCGGGTCATTTTGCAAGTCGGTTGCTGTGGTCATATTGAGAGAAATCTTCAGTTCAACGCTATCCCTAGTTTGCTCCCGAACTGATGATAGTCAGCAAGAATGCAAACTTTGGGACTTTGACATGGAAACGGAGTCGAATTCAAGCACAGTAAACTGACCTTTGCATTCCATCACGGGAGTCAGAGGCATGATGACAGTGTAGAATGGGCTTTCTTTGAAGGAAAGACGACCTGAACCAACGCATTAGTCTTTCGCGCATCTCATATCTTGGGCTCCTAGATGACCATGCATACCAGGTCCGCCACTGGCAAGTGTAGGGCCCGCCCCCATCGGGTGCGGGCGAGGTTGCGATGGTGTTGACGACGCCGTAGGTGGATGTGGGAGTTGGTAGCCTGGCGACGAGGCCTGAAACGTCGACGCTCCGGGTATTGTGATCTGAAAAATGCGCGCTTGTAGAGCATCGAAGCGAACCCCATTGCCTTCTGAGGCCGCGAGACGATCAAGATCTGGAAGTGACATGGCCGTTAGCTCACGGTGGCCATGATAAGAGACAAGCCTTTTATATCCCGCTGTCATAGGAGGGGATTTGCCAAACAAGTGTGTGAAGGCGATTGCCATTTCTCAAATTGCTACGCAGTGAATTCGGAGAAGAAAACCCAAATAGACGTGGGACAACGAACAGTCAATGATGCGCAGCTGTAAAGACGCCTTTACGCCGGAGACTGCCAGTCCTTCGGATCGGAGCAGCTCCTTCAGTTGGGGAACTGTCAGAGTCCTGATATGAGACACCAGCTTTGGCACGTCTGTCATGTACTCTGCCGACGCCATGGCGATCGATCGAGAAGGCAAGTTGGGGGTAGTGACTTTGGTTGTGATCGTAGAGATAGTGGAACTGAAGGCTCCAAGAGAGCACCTCTCAGGCAGAGTGCAATGCGACGAGGCCCGATATCAAGGCGCCACTCACAGACATCGCTGAGATCGCGAGATGACGAGAAATCAATCGCAAGGGAGAGCGTGAAGGAAAGGAAAAGGAATCTGCAGGAAAGAGTGAGAAGGAGAGAAATTCAAAAAAGCGGCCTCGACGGAGCAAAGTCCAAGTTCGCAGCGGGCGTCGGCGACTTGCCTGAGCGGCAATTGTCCGTTTCCCCCAAGAAGCCCTCGTTGCGGATGACATAAGACGCTTCCCGGGGTTATCGCGATAAGGGAAAAAAAACCTTGAGTTACGACTCAACATCGAAAATCGCATTCCCCACCGCCGACATTCCAGCTGGGTTTTTCTACAATTTGCAGGCCAAGGATTACAGATTGAGTCGCAGGAAGATATATCTAATCAGACAACATGGCGAAAAGTGTCCGTGCCAGCGTCTCCAAGCGCAACCGAGCCAACCTGCGCACTAAGGTATTCGGCCCTGTCGTCGATGCCCGCACTGAGCGCCTAGCAGCCAAGCTGCAAGAGATTGCTTCTCAGCCTAAGCCTGAGCATTCTGACAAGAGCAAGATGGAGGTGGAGGATGAGACTGGTATGTCCGCATGTCCCCAGTTGTTCGCATGCTCTCGATCACAGCTCTGATACTATCATTACAGCCGATCAAAATGTCGAGAAAGCTACCGCGGCCGACGAGTGTGAGTTTTCCCCAAAGGCTATGTCAATCGCGCTTGACTGTCAGGTGAAGATCTTGCGAAAGATGGGGCGCCAGCTAACTTCCTCTGTAGCCATGGACATTGATAACAAGTCCTCCACGACTCGCTCCTCCAAGTCTGGACGAGTGCAGAAGCAACACAAGAACCGCCGAACTCGTCCCTCCATCGTCTTCTCTAAGCCCGGCTCCAAGAACAAGAAGGGCGGTCCCAAGAAGAAGTAAATAATCAGGAATGGGAGAGTCTCATGTGTTGGAAAATTTGCGATTCATCAAGGCGGCAATGTAGCAAGATTGTCCGCGGCGTTGGGAGTCTTCTGGGTACATATTGAAAGTCTTTCTTCTGTTTTTGACAAGACCTCGATTTTATGCATTGTTGGTGAGACAAGTACATTTCTGCTTTTCCTTCCACACAAAGCAAGAGAAGCTCAAATCTATACGAACACACACAGACAATCCCGAATGTGGGACTGTCGATCATTCAAATACTCAGTACGTTAGCCTTAAGAGACTGTACTTTGGTCGTAGAGACTCGAGAGATTCACAGACGGGTGAAGGCGGTGTGGTCGCGTATCCCTCGATTTGGCAATAATCACTCGTCATTCGTTTCGCAGGAGCTTTCTACTTCCAGCTTGCTCTTGGATGGCACCTAACGCCTCCATTTTTATTATTGATTGAAGTGAGGTAGTGAAATGGGTGTCTTCAACTGGGGATGGGCGACTTTATTCGCCAATGTGTTGATTCCCGTGGGCATTTTAATCTTTTCCTCCGGCTTCTTCCCCTATAAGCCGCTCCTGCCGGGCCTAGCAACATTCGACCAAGCAGATCAAGATGCTACGTTGCCAGTTTTCGACAAGGTTGTGTTCATGGTTGTGGATGCATTGCGAAGGTTGGTTCAGGATATTGTCAGCTGCTGGTATTCATCGGTGAATTGTTTACTCATGTACCAAATAGTGATTTTGTCTATTCGAATGAATCAGGATTTCTTTTCACACAAAGGTATGCTCTTGTGTTTGATGTATCGAAGCATAGCAAACCATACACAAAATTATCAATCAGTAGGCATTGATTTCGACAGTCATGGATGCTAATTTTTCGTCCAGTCTTATTCGTTCGGGGGTTGCATTGCCCTTTACAGCTCATGCGAGCTCACCGACCGTTACTATGCCCCGTCTGAAGGCCATGACGACCGGCTCAGTGCCTTCCTTCTTGGATGTGATTCTCAATATTGCAGAATCAGATACATCGTCGACTTTGGCTTTTCAAGACACTTGGCTGGCGCAAATCAAAGCCAGAGGCGACCAGCTTGTCATGTACGGTGATGATACATGGCTTAAACTGTTTCCTGGAATGTTCGGCCGATCAGATGGTACTACGAGTTTCTTTGTGTCGGTGAGTTGACCTTGGGCATTGACGGGCGGATTCGTGCATCGTCTTCTTGATCATAAAAAGTAATTATGAGCTTCACAGGACTTTGTGGAAGTAGATAACAATGTCACTCGCCACATTCCGGATGAGCTGGCGCAAAGCGACTGGTCGGCTATGATCATGCATTATCTGGGACTTGACCATATCGGTCACAAAGCAGGGCCTAAAAGGTATGTACCTCTCAAGTTGTATGAATCAGAAGGTATCTCGTTTTGACGCCGTCGCGTACTAGCTCGCACATGCTTCCAAAGCAGCAAGAAATGGACGCGATAGTCAATCAAGTCTACACTCAAATCGAACAGCAATCGCATCTTCAATCAACCCTCTTTGTACTTTGTGGAGACCACGGTATGAATGATGCCGGCAACCACGGTGGTGCCTCGGCTGGTGAAACATCGCCGGCGTTGCTATTTATTTCTCCCAAGCTCGCCTCGCTCGATCTTCGCCAAAGCAGTCCAATTGAGCCATTTGATGATCTGCAATATTATCGTACTGTTGAACAAGCCGACATCACACCCACTCTTGCAGGTCTTCTGGGCTTACCGGTACCACTCAACAGTCTGGGGGTCTTTATTCCTGAGTTCCTTGATCTTTGGGATGATCGTAAGTCTTTTGTCCCCTAGGTCCTGCTACTTGCGACCGTGAAAGCCTCGTTGACTAAAGCTCTTTGTCAAGAATCGACTCGACTTCATGTCTTGTACCGGAATGCTCGGCAATTGTTGAACACGGTCCAGGCCACCTTTCCCAGTTTCACCTTCGATGCCGCAAGTCTTGCGGACAGCTGCATGATGGAGCCTGATTCCGGCATCGAAGGCGCTCGGTGCGCGTGGTCTCGAGTACTTCGAGAAACCTCGAGTGGTAACGTGATCGAAAGGGACTTTGAGGCTCTGGAATCATCTCTTCTGCAGTTTTCCCGGATCGCACAGAATTTGATGAGTAGCACTGCGAGCAACTACGACGTGTCGAGGCTGTCGCTGGGCTTGTTGATCACTGCTGTAGCGGCCGTCGTCGTGTTTCCGATTACTTATCAGGAATGCAAACGATCTACGTACACTGGGATTTTCCTGTTATTCTTGATAATCGGTTATGGAAGCATGATGTTTGCAAGCAGCTATGTTGAAGAGGAGCAGCAATTCTGGTACTGGATATGCTCTGGCTGGATGGTCTATCTGCACATTCGCTCTGCCTCTTCCAGCACGACCGCATCATCTTCCAGGGCTGGTGTTTTCTCGGCAAATGCCGGAAAATTCGCCATCTTAGGCTTTGCGATTGCTCTCAGATTGGTGCGTCGATGGAACCAGACGGGCCAAAAGTTTGCCGCCGAGCCAGACATTGCTCGTGCTTTCTTCCCTTCTCATCGACCCATTTTTTGGGCACTTTTCATGTTGACATATGCGGACGCGGGTCTTCGTCTATGGCGAAGCTTGCCGTCTACTATACTGAAGATGGGTGGCGTGACTTTGGCAACTCTGGCCTGCGTGTTCAAGTTGAACTTTGTGGCCAATGACTCCCCCGAGCTGATAGTAGATACTATTCTGTCGAGGATTGCGGAAGGATGGCCATCAAGTGCTTCCCTAGTGTTGCAGGCACGACTCATCTTCGGTGGTCTCGGGGGCTGTGTGTTGATCGCCCTGGCGCTGCGTAGTCGGTCCGATGAAAATGAAGGTAAGAAGGCTCTTGTTGACCCGGTCAATTGGGTACGTTGAGAGATTCTCACGATGCTGACAAATGTGCGACTATAGGACCCAGTAAACTTCTTCATGAAGCGCTGCATTTGTTCCTCATGACTCAGTCACGAGCTACTAATATTCCTCTCTTCCTCGTATTCCGCATCGCAGCGTGGTCGTTGTCCTCAATGGAACTCTCGGACATGGAAGTGACAATTACCACCATGATCCTTCAGTATACGAGCTTCTTCGCTTTTGGAGGCTCCAATGCGATCTCTTCGGTGGATCTCTCGAGCGCGTACAACGGCGTCGGCAGCTATAGCGTGGCGATGGTCGGCATCTTGACGTTTGTCAGCAACTGGGCAGGTCCGATCTGGTGGGTATCCGCTGGCCATTTGCTCCGAGGTCATCAGGAGCATGGCGGGGAGAGCCACAACGCGGCTGCTCTGCTCACATTCCACGTTGCCGCATCGGCGTTGTCCGTCATGGCAGCGTGCACTGCACTGCGTACGCATCTGTTCATTTGGACTGTGTTCTCGCCCAAATATCTGTACACAATCGCATGGGCGACCGGAAACCATGTTGCAGTGAACCTGTTCGGTGTTGCCGGTCTCTCCCTCCTTGAGCGTCGAAGATAGATTGACTTTTAAAGCAGCTAGACAAATGCAATATTTAAGATCGCAAGATTCCACCCTCGGTGCTTCGCAAGTAGCACACAGTGCTGTAGACTCCTTTGATCAGATCTCACAGTAAACCGCTGAACAAATCATCAATAGCGTTCTTATTTTTCTTGGTCTTCTTCAACTTCTTAGCCGGAGCAGCAGCAGCAGCAGGTTCATCTACAGTCAAATTCGACTTTTTTGCTTTCCTCTTCGACTTGGCTACTTCGGTCTGCAAGTCAGACGAAGCCACAACACCAAGGTCAGCCCGACTGACGCGTTCGCCGCGATCTTCGACGGGGGCAGGAGCAGCGGACGAGATTTTCTTGAGTGGCGCCTCAGGATTTGGACGCTTCTCTACTTTCTCCTTGAGCTTGATGCCTGCCGCTTTGGCAAAGCGAGACAAGGTCGCCATGAGCACGATCCCCAGAGCCATGAATTGATTCTCAGCAACGACCGTAGAGAAAGCCCTGTTGCTCAGACATTAGTAACCCCGATGTTTCACATTTGTCTTTCGCAGCGCGGCTTGTTTCAGCGCAAGTATCAATGGACATACAAATAGCACCTAGGAATCAAGTGCGTCGAAAGATATTCCCTGTGAGACGGCGATACAGCAGTCGCAACTTTTGTTGAATTGCGGGACCCAAGATCTAACGCGGTACGTTTGAGTTGCGAGAGCCATTTCCACCATTTCGCGTGGCGGTGTTGATTCTTGTTGCGGTGGTAGACAAGGTGCAGTATGTCATGTACTGCGCGTATTTCCTGTGCGTCCATGGCGCTGACTGACTTTACTTTTCTTTTCTGCCAAAGGGATGGGCAGTATGTTCAAAAGGAAGCCAGAGGAAGTAAAGTGAGGCGGCCGGTCTCCAATTTTTTTGGGGGGCACGGGGACGTTCCGCTCGGCGGTAGATTGCCAAGCCCGCTTGGCGATGACAATCCATGCCTGGCAAATTTTTACAGTGTCTTATTGCGTGCAGGCAAAAGCACAACTCAAATGTGGTCATCTTTCGTGGGAAGCTTTGACTAGTAGGAACCATAACTTACTCTTCGACATCTTAAATTTACAATCTGTAGGCAAGGCTGGTTGTTGGTCAGACAGCCAACGACAGGGTCTACGTACTACACTCAAGTCGACACAGCGAGATCCCAAAACCCCGGACCTCAAGACCCCAAGACCCGATCGTCACTCACTTGGACACTGCAGGTGAACAATCAGGAACATAACCGACCCGTCTTCCCATCCAGTAATCGGCCACCGCTCTAACCAAAGCGAAGATTCAGACGAAACCCCAGCGAGGACTACGTGGTGCACCGAACACGCCATGGTTGAGCGTACTATTGGACGAAAACGTACACTTCACCCAGCAGGAGGTAGTCCTATTTTGACTTCTTACATGTTGGGCTTTTAAGCCCAGAAGCAGACGGAGAGACCGGACCATAGTCGTGGAAAGCCTTTTGAGGTAGCTAGTAACTACCAGACCGGACGATCTAGATGTTATCCCCGCGTAGCAGAAGAGGCCCAGCGAAGCGAGAAGGAGGAATCATACCGTCAAAATTGGCTGGGTCTGCGCGGGACTCTGGGGATTGACACTGCCACTCTACTCGGGAGAATGATGGGAACCACAAGCTGATTGACTGAAAGGTAGTCTCGAGTTGAAGCTCCATTATCAACCTGAGTCATAGCTCGCGGAAGGAGGAACATGTCATGTGGCGAGAGCAGAGATCAGCGGCTGTATTAACCGAGAGGTCTCTTCATAAAGAGATGAGCGTAGACTGGGCTGAGCCCGGAATCCTCCGATTTGATATCGACCTTGGAGGCCAGCGGCATCATTCCACTAGGGCTAGCTCTACGGGACAGGGCGTGAACTTTGTGAGATGTATCATGATAGGCTCCGGCGCTGGTATAAAGGAGAAACAGGTTCTTCAAGAGACCGAAGGATGCCAAACACGTGAAAGGGTCGTGAAGAGACTCGCGGAAATATACCTGTTTTTTCTTTGAGTGAACACCTCTCGCAAAGCATCCAGCGTAAAAGTGACGCGGATCTCATCCAAAAAAAAGATGAATGCCAAGGTCGAGTGACGTGAGATGAGATTCAAAGCAACGTATCAACGTATGATTGAGTGAACATCGCTTTCGCATTCGCGTTGAGATAGTAGGTAGGAAGGAAAGAACAAAAGATACGAAGGGCCACGGATGAACGTTTAATATCCAGTCTCTGTATAGCATTGTTTTGCTTCAGGCAGACAATATGCATCAATACGTCTGATAGAGAAAGAGCCGCCGACGACATGATCATCGAGTAGGTCTCTGCCATTGGCCCATTTGAGCATCATTTGTCTGTTTTCGCAACTGCCTTTTCGGGCCCTCATCAAATGCTGACCGCAAAATTACAGTCATCAGAGAGTCTCTTAAGATGTCACGAACATGATGCACCGGCCACTGATGGCACACACTGTAGGCATGAGCCCGCAAGCAGAAGAGCGGTAGTGTCTGCCATATCTGAACCTTTTGATTCAGACCGAGGCAGCTGTTCGTAATTTTGCAAAGATTAAATGAGCTTTAATCACATGTAGCCCAGAACGAGCTAGCAAATCCTTGCCAGACTCATTGAATATTCTCTGAAAATAAGTTACAAAGCTTTTGGCCCAGATAGAGCACCAAAAGCCACGGAGATTGCCAACATTGAGGTGCACGGTACGAGAATCAATCTCGACTTACTAAACTCACACGTCATGTGAACGAATTCGAGTCACGACATGTGACACTGATGCTTAGGTTAAGTAGGCGTCAAACTAGGATCGAGGCTGACTTGAGTTCTATATGGCCCGTGCGGTACCATTCCACAACCGGGGTAGCGCTTGGACCTGAGCAACACTCCGATAACGATAACAGCCTTCCGCTTGAGGTTAATTTCGACGACAAAGCAAGCCAAGAGGCCACATTGTGGGGGAGCCGAGGCAAAGATGGCTGCTCTCAATGGATCAGGCGTGCTGAATCAGGTGCGCGTCCTCTTCAGTCCGCTCGAGCATACCGAGTGCTAACAGAGCTTCTAGATCATCATATCGCCGTCAGACACCGATTATCTGGACCAGCTCATCCCATCGATCCGTGAGCACAGCATCGGGAACCGAACGCCGCAGCTACTACAATCCCTCGCACGGTTCGCAAGTGACAAGGAAGCTGAGATCGAAAGTATCTGTAACACAAATCACCAGGATTTCGTCTCCTCGGTCAACTCCCTGCTTCGAATTCGCGAAGGGACCGTCACACTTACGACCGAGATTCTTGATCTCAACCAGTCAATCCAGACCAGCACAGAGCGACTCGCAGAGCAAAAGAAGGCACTCGTGGAGTCTCGAAGCCATCGGCAAAACATCGATGAGACGTCACGAGCGATCCGCGACTGTCTTGAAGTCCTGCGATTGGCGAACCAGGTTCATGACCTACTAGCCAAAAAGAACCACTATGCCGCCCTGCGCGCGTTAGAAGAGTTACAAAATGTACACTTGAAAGGAGTAACACAGTACCAGATCGCGGAAGTGATACAAAGATCAGTACCGGCAACACAAAGGGCCATTGCCGAGGCCGTCATGTCCGACTTGAACACTTGGCTGTATCGCATTCGAGAAATGTCACCATTCTTGGGTGAACTGGCGCTGTTCCACACCGATCAGCGCAAATCGAGACTGAAAGAGCGCGCAGAAAAAATTCCGTTTCTGGAGAACTTCAACTTGAACTCTGCCATCGAGCTGGTAGCGGATGAAGATGAAGAGTACGATTTACTGCAAAACGAGGACCTGCAAGTGCCATTTGCGCCCTTGTTCGAGTGTCTGCATATCCATCAATCATTGGGCCAAATGGATAAATTCAAAATCGAATATGCGAATACACGTCGTCGACAAAAAGACCTTTTACTCCCCGCTTCAGTCACCCTCGTAGACGAAGATGGCGCAAGTCTGCACAACTTACTCGAGGAAATGGCTGGATTTGCCATTGTCGAGCGTGCGACAATGAAGAGAGTGCCAGACTTGAGGTCACCAGTCGAGGTATGTGTTGGGAACATTCTGGCGTGCCAGACTAGTCATAATTACTGACCCCTCTATCAGATCGACGAGCTCTGGGACTCATCCTGTCAAGCTGCCGTGGGTGTGATCTCAAAGGCCCTTCACGAAGTAGACAATGCAGAAAGCATTTTGAAGACGAAAAATCTGATTGCGCTTTTCATGCAGACCATGAATGTAGGGACTCTATCTCTGTGTTCCTCGGTCATTGCTCCTGTTCAACACACTAATATGTCTTGCTTCAACAGACATGGGGCTTTTCTGTCAGGGTCTTTGATGATTTCCTTCTGAAACTTTTCGGCAAATATGCGGAGCTTCTCAAGAAGCGTTTCAGTGACGATTTCCAAGAGGTAAGGCGCGTGAAATATTGCATGGTTTTCAATGTATTGACCAGGACAGATTGTGTCGACCGATGACTACATGCCTATGCCAATACAAACACCCGAGGAGTACGACAAAGTACTCAACGTCAGCTGGTACAATCCTGACAAGCCCCGGGAGGAGCAATCGTACGTGTGTCCTTATCCTCCTTTTTACAGATACGCGCTGACTTAATAAAGATTCCCATGCATTCTACCCTTTTCGAGAATGTACCCGTTATGCTGCATCGACATCCGTAATTTCCTTAACCAATTCTATTTCTTCGCCAATGACGAGTTCTCACATCCTAATGTCATTGACGAGACGCTCAAAGATGTAGGTCCAGTCTGGATCAAGGGAGTGCCCCCGATTTTCTAATGCTCCTTTATAGGCACTGGACGACCTTCTCTCTCGCAAAGTTTGTGACACCCTCGTGGAACGCCTTTCTTCACAGTATCTAGGTCAGATAGTGCAGATCCTGATCAATCTCGAACACTTCGAACTGGCTTGCCGCGAGCTGGAGCTGCTTCTGGCAGCTGCGAGATCACAAAACTCAACAAGCACTTCTATTGCTCTCAGAGCCACAGAGAAGTTCAAGAGTAACAAAAAGGCTGCGGAGAAGCGCATTTTCGAGGTGGTCAATTCCAAGATCGACGATCTCGTTGAGACTGCAGAGTATGATTGGATGGCTCCTCAGTTACCCAAGGAACCGAGCAATTACATGCAAACCCTAACGCGATTCTTGTCCAATATCATGAACTCGACTCTGCTGGGTCTGCCTACCGAGATTAAAGAGTTGATCTATTTTGATGCGCTCAGCCACGCCGCGAACATGATCCTGGTAAGACGCAAAAACTTTTCAACAACTCACATTCAAACTGTGGCTCACGTTATTCCCAGGCCCAACCCCTTTCTCCCGAGGTCAAATCAATTAACCCGAATGGTGTTGCCGCCCTTGCAAAAGATGTGGAGTACTTGGCGCAATTTGTGGACAGTCTCAATGTACCGATTCTTCGTGAAAATCTGGACGAGCTTCAGCAAACAGTGCAGCTCATGCAAGCTGAGAATGCGGACGAATTTTACGACATTTCCACCCGCAACAAGAAATACGGTCGTGTGGATGCTATGCAAGGCCCCATACTGCTTGAAAAGTACGAATGAACATCTCCCATCCCTGTCTTGGGTATTTCGCTAACTTGTTGTTCTGCAGATTAACGCGAACCGTACAGGCGCCGAGCAAGGTCGACAAATTCGTGAACTTGTCATCACGCTTCAAGAAGACATGATATTTTAGCGTTAGCACTATGAATGGTAGTCAAGTCGACGTTTCGTTGGGCTGAAGTGATTGAGCATCGCCTTCTTACGTTGCCATGAGTATTTCAGGGTGGCACTTCCTTGATCAAGAAAGACGGAACTTCTGGATACGGAGTATTCTTTGCTTTGTTTCGGAAGGAGAGACAACAAACATCACGTTGCAAGTCAATAATGGCAGAAGTTTGCAAAAGCCCGAAGTTCACCTGCTTACTCTGAACTCGCATAGTGTAGGGAGATACATTGACTAAGATATGAACTGCATTTATAAAAGGAAATCCGGTTGGTAGCGGACAGGTGACCGAAGACAATAGATTGAAGAAATCAGCATAAGAAGACACTCATTTCGCCAGGGAATACAGTACACGCCACTCATATAACACAACTCTAGAGAAGTTTCTTGCTGTCGAATGTAGCTCTCACTATAACGGATTAGCCCTTGACACAGCATGTCTATCATCAAAGTTGACTCGGAATTTACGAACCTGCTGAGGAGGCATTTGATGATAAGCATACATGCCCTCAAAGATCTGAGGCTGTGGCTGGCCATACGCGCCAGTTGGATCCTGCTGCACAGCACCAGGATACATCGCCTGCTGCTGGCGATACTCATTCTCCTGAGGCATGCCGTGTGGGCCTAAGGAACCGTAGTCCGTGGGACCCATGTGCTGAGACAGACCGTGCTGAGTCGGCGGCATCTGACCCGGGCCCGGGGCCTGACCTGGCCCACCGGCGCCAGCCTGACTGGATCGCTTCGCGTGGGAAGTGGCCTCTTCGCGCGGAACAATGTCGATCAAGAAGTCGAACATGTCTGACTTGGACAGCGCTGCGGCAATATCGGATCGCTGGAGTGTGCGTCGCTTGTTATCCTCCGCGTGAATCCAAGCGCGCATTGTCAGCTCGGTAATGAAGATGTCGCAGCCCTTGGCGAACAGGATGGGCGCTTCGGCAGAGATCATCTTCACTTCCGGGTCCGCCTTCATGACCTTTTTGATTCGCGCGAGGGGAAGCTGGTGGATCTTGTAATCGTGGTTGTCGGTTTCCAGATGGCTGATCACATGTTGCCAGTAGGTAGTGAGAATATCACGGGCTGTGCCCTGAAGCCCTTGGTTGACCTGGTCATGGTGTAAGCGGAGGAGGGTCGTTTATGGGGGTTTGAATACAGTGCGGGCTTTATCTCTCACATTTGCCCAGGTACCAGTGTAAAGGTCGGAAACGGGCGCAAATCCCTGTGCGGCGAGCTAAAAGAGACCAGTAGCAAGTCAGTCGACATGTATTGAACTTGGGATGAATGGTGCGCGTGGGGCTCGAGGTTTGCGACGTTGGGATGAAAGCATACCGCAGCACTCGCTCCTGTAGTTATGTCAATCAGTACGGAACAATGAAAAGGGATACGAAATGATACGCATTTGCATCGCATTCGAATCAGAAACACTTCGCTTCTGCATCGCGACATGCGCAATCTTCGAGCTTCTGGATCGGAGGGATTTATGATTACCGTAGTGGCCACCGTTCCGCACATCGTAGAGAGCGCCTGGCTGAGGCTGCTGTTGTTGTTGTTGCTGTTGTTGCTGTCTAGCTTGCTGCTGAGCATTCTGCGAAGCTTGGTCCATGATGGCGCAATTGGTACTAGAGGCGATTTGTGAATACGGTTATAGCGAGAGCTGAACGATTTCTGTTCGGGGTAAGCTTCGCTGCGTCGCGTCGACTAGCAATTAATTGATGGACGTGATCAGGCGCGACTGGAGCAAGAAATGCGGAAAGGGTATCAATATTAGATCGATCAGGCGCTTGCGATTCAGCAATTGGAAAGAGGAAAATTGTTGACGATTCAGTGAGTGGCGGATCTATTGGCGATTTATGCGAACGCGAGGTGATGCGCTTTCACAGCTATGGGACCTTCTTCCCCGCTCTCCAGTTCCGCCCGAATTAGGCCCGACTCGTGACTGAAGCTAGTTGATAGGAAGTGATGGACATTGGACAGTATTTGGAGCTCTACAATGCGGCTATACGTGCTATTTTACACTGTCCGGAACCACGCAGTCTCACATGGATCTTGCAAAAGTAAGTTGCGATACTCCGCGACCAGGACATGAGACAACTCGGCGATATACAGCAGCTGTCTTTGCAGTTCGCACTAGGTCCTGTGGAGGACTGTAGGCGGTGGACTCGATACTTTCTCGGTCGCATAACTTCCGTGGTCGATCGAGTCCCGATGTCCATAATTGTACCGGCAGAAATTATAGTGCACTTCACCGCCGGTAAAAAGGTCACATGACACTGCAGAGTCCGCGAGACGCGTCGCACAATCGTTCTTCCGTACCGAGGGAGCTGCAACTGAAAAAAAAATTCGTATAAAACCCTCGACCTCATCATATCACCTTCAATTCTTGAGGTTTCTTCGCCTCTGACTCTGCAGGGATGAGTGATACCACAGTCATGGGATCCACTCCCCCTCAAGAGGATGTGGAGCTGTCTGATGATCAGATTCAACAGCTTTTACTTGAGGCTGAGGGCCGCCTAGGTGGTACAAGCACACAGGTCGCCCCAGTCGATATTTCTTCCATCAAGTATGTTGAGACATTCTTTTCACTGTGTTTTCGCAGCAATTGACTAACTTCAGATCTCTAGAATCCCAAAACTGGCTACAAGCTCTGAACTAAAGCCCTACATGCGTCCTGGCGCTGAGGCAGTTGCTACCGTTAACTCAGCCCAGCTCATCGATCCCAAGCAAAAGGAGTTGTCCAACATTCTCCGTCCAGCTTCAACCAAGCCCGCCGCCAAGAAGGTAAGCGTAACCGTTTTAACTGTTTTTGTCATGTCTCCCTATAAGACTTTTTCATCTGCTATGAGGAAAATTATCCCAACGCATAAGCGCTTGATGCGGCGTTCTCAGTCCGTCTTGGGCTGTGCTGCACTAGTGAGAGCTTCATTTTCATAGTTACTCTGAGCAAACACACTACTGCCTATCTATTATTTTGGATGACGCTTCTGTGAACCTGGATCACTGACTCGGTTTATCCTACAGGACAAGGCCACCGCCGGACCTGATTGGTTCAACCTTCCCAAGACCGAATTGACGTCGGAACTCAAGAGAGATCTTCAGCTTATCCGGATGCGTTCAGTCTTGGACCCCAAGAGACATTACAAGAAGGAGAACGGCAAGGCCAAGATCCCTGAGTTTTCTCAGGTTGGCACGATCATCCAAGGTCCCACCGAGTTCTTCAGCAGCCGTATAACCAAGAAGGACCGCAAGAAGAACTTTGTCGAAGAAGTCTTGGCTGCTGAGCGTCAAAATCACCGCTTCGAGTCCAAGTACCGCGACATTCAAGCCAACAAGACCAGTGGCAAGAAGGCATTCTACAAGGAGCTGCAAGCGAAGAGAAATCGCAAGCTCAAGTGAAAGTAGATTGGGTACGCGGCCAGTTATCTGCCGTCTATTCATTCATTCATTGCTTCACATCTTTTTCAAAGCCTTCCCGGATGCGTGGCTATATATGCATATGGACTGTTATGTGCATCGAATCATGAGGAGACTCGTGTCTACGCCGGCGCAAAAACCTTCACCAAGCTTTGCAAAACCAGTTTCTGCTCGTGTCAGTCGAGGTGTGCGAACTAGTCTGAGGGTTATGAAAGGAAAGCCTACCTGCATATCCAGAGCTGCATTGCGCCCCGCTTCGAGCACTTCCTCGTGTCCGGCCTTGCCCTCTTCGATAAGGGCGTTGAGTTGACCAGCGTCCTTGTCCTCGAGCGCCTGCTCATCTCCACGAGTCACTGGTGCCAACACAGCATTGTTGGTGACCAGGCTGAATGCCAGAACTCGCAGCCCGCAGTGCCGGGCTACGACAATCTCTGGCACGGTCGACATTCCGACCACGTCGGCACCCAGCATGCGCAGCATGCGACTTTCCGCGCGTGTCTCATATCTGCCCTTGCTGTTAGCCGTCGGACATGATTTGAATCGATCATTTGCAGATTGACTCACGTTGGTCCGCTGACAAAGGCATAAACTCCTTCGTGCAGCTTCCTCGTGCTGTCGGGAGAGATGACATCCTTCCATGCCTGGTGCACCTGACGACGAAGGTCCAGGTCATAGGCGTCTGACAACGGAGGGAAGCGAACACCCAACTGCTCGTCATTGGGTCCACGCAGGGGATGCACACCGGCCAGACCTGCCATGAAGATGTGCTGTTGAGTGAGAACCAATTAGCCAAGTCATATGAGATGATCAATTGGGAGAGGTCTGAGGGGGAAGGGTTCTTGCATCGTTTAGCAGGACAATATCGCCCACGTTGTAGTCAGAATTGAGGCCACCGGCCGCATTGGTTACTGCCATCATTCTTCATGTTAGATTCCTTTTCACCTGTACCTTTTGTTGTAGATATCCACGCGCATGGTGTCTGCTGGCGGTCGACCTACAAACCACGGTGTCCACGCCCAGCTGCTTGAACACGCGAATGGGAAAAGTGACCTGATCCATCGCATGCCCCTCGTAAAAGCTGCGATCCGAATCAGCTCCGAACCATGATCGAGTGGAATTCTGGCATTCAGCACTCACTGCGCACGACCAACCATCAAAACCGCCGGAATCTTCTGGCCCAACAAACCAAAGACCAGCTTTCCCGCATGCCCAGCAACTGCATCAGCACCAACACATCAGCAATCCATGTTTACTTTCCATAGTCTTTCCCTTCCCCTTCTTCTCCCCATGCACACTCCAGCTGACTCACCCGTTGGACGAGGAAAGTGAGGAATCGACGCATAGTCGAACTCCGCCCGTCCGTCCTTGTGCACCGTATCAGCCAATCCTCCCAGTCCCGAGCCGCATACAATCGCCACTTTGGGCGACTGCAGACCCCGGGGTAGAGTGCTTCGGAGGAAAGCCACAGCCTCATTGGCGCGGTCAAGGGAGGACATGTCGGCTTTGCTCATTGTTTGCACCTTAGCTGAGAGATTTGGAGGCGAAAGTCTCTGTCCAGAGAAGCAAGAGAGAATGGAAAGAGGAAAAGGAAAGGAAAAAAAGACTTTGCCGTCGAAGGAGGGGGATTATTCTGGTTGCATGTGGGGGTGAAGGGCTTTTTTGATGCTGCGGAGGATCGAGAGCGGGCGAGTCTTATTGGCTCTCCGCTGCTGGTCTGATGATACCCTCGAGAAGACATATGAATTGAAGGGGATGGACCTGAGCTTGACTACATTATATGTTGGAGAGGTGAGAGTCAATTTCCAAATTGATTAGAAGTTCTAAGTAGATTGCGTGTAGAACATCGTTGTGGACCATATGTTCCTCAGAATTGCTGGGTATCTATAGTTAGAACTCAGCAGAGCTTTGAAGCCGCATCGGTTATATTCCATTTCGGGTCTATACATGCGCATATAGTCAACCACTTCTAGCATTTACGAGACATTCGATCCACAGCACCTATCAAACTTATGCCACCTCGATACCAGTACCACGAAAAATACCTTTTACCATTCAATTTCCAGCTCGAGCCTTGGAAACTGTCTGGTGTAGCCGCGGATAGAGTCGAGGAACCAAACCGCATTCTGGAACGGGTCGACGACACCTCACGCTCAAAGGCGGTCAGCCTCCATCACCGTCCGGCGTCAACTCTCCGAAAAAAAACCCGCACCGACACAGATCAACAACATCATACGTATCGACCATGTTTTCCGGCACGACACGCTCCCTCGTCGGAGCCAGCAAGCGCTTATGGGTATGGAGACAATGTTCGAACTCATTCGACCGAGGTGTTACGAATCCAGGCCATTGACGCAATGACAGACCCCGATCTCCATCCGCTCATTATCAACCCCGAACCAGCCAAGCGCGCCGTCCACCAAGACATCAACGACAGCTCCTCAGATCAAGGCTGAGCCCACGCCCACATCCGCGACCTCTCCCACATCTGCAGCGTAAGTACCCTGCACAGCTGCGAAACAACGACCGCCAAGGATCACTGCGAGGAAATCACTAACCGGAATCCTTGCCCCATCTAGTTCCACGCCTGTCAAGGAATCTGCCGCTCCCGAAAAGGCCCCAGTGAAGGAATGGTTAGTTGAGCCCTGGCGATCCCTCACAACTCTTCTCACCGTTCTCGTGCTCATGATTCTCCTCCAATACTCCAGGTCCGACCGGTTAGCAGACCTTGAAAAGAATGCTCGACTTCCCCGAAGTGTCCAGGCCCTCTACCTCCGCCCGCTGCGCCGCAAGGCCGAACATGGTTTGCCCGTGTGCGACCTTCAATTGCGCTCCTACAGCGCGGAGAACCTCGAATTCTTCGCCGACTTTGCCATTCGCGCGGCTTACTACCTCAAACTCCCCGTCTCCGGCCCCGTACCTCTTCCCCGCATCACTCAGCGCTGGACCGTGATTCGCAGTAACTTTGTGCACAAGAAGAGCAAGGAGAACTTTGAGCGGATCACGCTCCGCCGGTTGATTCAGATCAAGGATGGCCATCCCGAGGCCGTGCAGGCATGGTTGGCCTTTTTGCGCAAGCACGCCTTTTATGGCGTTGGTATGAAGGCGAATGTTTGGGAGCATGAGAGTCTAGGTATGAGAGAAGTTTCAACTAGCTTTATCACATTGGATCGTCATGACTCGACTAACGTACGTGGTTACAGATGCCGGCAAAGCACTGGATGCCTCTCTTCCCGAGATTCAAAAGACCGTGGGTCCTCATCTCGCCCAATTCGGACAACGAGAGGACAACAAGCGACCCGGAACTATCTTCGACGCGCTGGATAATGCGAGACATGCGGAGCCCAAGAACCTTTGAGTCTGTTTGTCAACAACAATTGACTCGATATGAGTTGAGGCTGGAGAATGAAAAGGAAAGACGACCCTTGGTGCATAGTTCTCAGTTCTTTTTGTTTCTTTTTGCGTCGGATCTGATTTATATGTGGGGACACACCCCGGCGTCATGTCATACTTGTATTAACACCAACGCTTTTCTTTTCTGAGGCCAGCAACCAGGTCCCACATGTACTTTATTCTGTGATATTGCCGATCTCAGAGGAAACGAGATGGCGTGGCTATTCTAAGATTCCCGTGTCTAGCTGGGATAACCGAGCACAGCGCCTCAATCTTCTAGATTCGTGCTTGATAGCCGAGTCTCCCCCGCATTGCATGTAGTAGAAGCGTTCCAACCCCTGTTAGAATCCGAGCAGAGGTACCGCAGCCCTATCAAACAGACTTCTGCCATCCCGGAGTGTATCCGCCATCGGTCATTTTGAAGCCGAGTCGAGTCACGTGATCTTCAATATATGTATCGCTTCCCAACACGCGCGAGGCTCGGGTTAGAACAAGGAAAATACGCGAAAAGAAAGACTGGAAACGGTGTAAAAACACGCAAACCCAAAGACATAGACCTTCAATATCGGGAAAGACAAGGATCCAAGGTCTTTCAAACATGTTAGCCCCCTCACTCCAAAAGGGAAGCATCCCGATGAAATCCATCAATGGCCAGCTGTGCCGTACAAGGCCTACGATGCCACACGCCCGGCCCATTTGCCGGCCGCACATGAACATCTATCAAACCACTCGACTCAGCAGCACCAAGTCCCCGCAAGCCAACACTGACACCACCAAATCCACTCCATCTTCCCCCTCGCCTCGAGTGGTTTTCTCCGGCATCCAACCCACCGGAGTGCCCCATCTCGGAAACTACCTCGGGGCACTGCGAGAATGGGTGAAACTCCAGGACGAGGCCGAGCCCGGCACGAAGTTGATTTTCTCGATTGTGGATCTCCATGCCTTGACGGTGCCGCAGGAGGCGGCGCAGTTGAGGAGGTGGAGGAAGGAGGCGTTTGCGACGCTGCTTGCGGTGGGATTGGATCCGAAGCGGTCGACGATTTTTTATCAATCGGAGGTAGGTCATGCTTTGATGAAGAGGAGGAGAGGAGGGGTGAGGGTATGGTTGAGGGTTCAGTCCTTGAGTCTGGTTGAGTTTGATTATAGTACATGCTGAGACGACTTTCGATGCCAACTTGTGCAAGTATGGGATTTGTCTGATCTGAGATTACTGATATTTTACTCGTGTGTAGGTCCCGGCTCATGCAGAACTGATGTGGATTCTGAGCACAGTGGCATCGATGGGATATCTATCACGAATGACTCAATGGAAGGTAAGCTTTTGGACTCCCACCTTTCTTTCTTGTAGGACGAAAAAAAAACAAGCCGGCAATAAGCAATGAGTCTTATCTTACTTAACGCGGTCCCCGAGCTACTCGTCATTCAAGCGAGATGAGAAGCCTGAAGCGAGAAGGAAAGACTAACCGACGCTTCTACAGAGCAAATTACAACTACCCGAGGACACAACGCTTGAACAAGCAGATGCGCGAGCTCAATTACGTCTGGGACTGTTTTCCTACCCGGTTCTTCAAGCCGCTGATATTCTGGTTCACAGGTGCGTGAGACAGCTTAGTTTCGACTCGGATTCCAGACCTTGTCCAGTTGGGCTTGCACAAGCACAAGCACCGGCAGTAAGCAGTAAGAAAAGAGAATCATAGCTAATGCTATCCATAACATTAGGGCAACGCATGTCCCCGTGGGCGAGGACCAACGGCAACATTTGGAATTTTCCAGATATACAGCGAATAGCTTCAATCATCTCTACGGGCCCATCTTTCCTATCCCAGAAGCTCAAATATGTAAGTCGACCATGAAACTTGACAAGAAGAAGAAGAAGTTTCACACCCTTCTTCCATGAACAAATTCTCACAACTAATCTACTCGCCCCCATTCAGCCCCCGCCAAACGAGTCATGTCCCTCAAAGAACCCACCTCCAAAATGTCCAAATCTCACCCGGACCCCAAATCCCGTATCCTCCTCACCGACAGCCCCTCCACCATCCACAAAAAGATCAAAGTGGCCCTGACCGACTCCCAACCGCTCATCACTTACGACCCCGCCCACAGACCGGGCGTGTCCAACCTGCTCGAAATCCTGAGCCACTTTGAGAACCGGTCGTGCGAGGAGATTGCGGGCGAATTCGAGGGGGCGAGTCTCCGGGTGCTGAAGGAGCATGTGGCGGCGAGGATTAGTGCGCATTTGGAGGCTGTGAGGGATCGGTATGAGGAGGTGATGGGGGATCGGACGGGGTATTTGGAGAGTGTGGCGAGGGAAGGCGCAGAGAGGGCGGGGGGAAATGCGAGGGAGACGATGAGGATGGTGAGGGATGTGATGGGGTTATAGAGGGAAGATGAGGACCATGAGAATCGATGGGGTTGGCTGCTGTTTAGGTCGAGATGTGGTGAACATCTTCTTTGAGAGGAGTACGACTACTGACTCGTCTGGCGTGCTTTGGTTGGTCTGTGGATGTGTACGATAGTCGGTGCAATACTGTATATACTATATACTGTAGCTATAATCTGTGTAGTGTGTAGTGTGTACCCACTGTACGATATGAATGCTGCAACAAATTGCATAAATGATTGCACACTTTTCCCCTAATGATCCTATTGTCCAAGATATTGACCAAAGTCCAGAGTCCATCTACCGTAACAGAGCAGTGACTAACAGCTATGCGTTACGTCCACCTCGGTAGCTGGAGGCATGACTGTTCGATGCAGAGTCATAGTAGTAAGGTAGTACCTTAGTATTGAGTATCGAGTAATCGAACCGCTTTCGAATGAGAGTATCTAGATAATTGATCGTCAAGACTCTCAGAAGGGACAAGGACTAGGTGTAGATGGGTCATGAGTGACGAAACAAATGAGCACTCTAACGACGAGAACTAATCATAACGTGTAGAGCGTATGTTGAACACTATAATCCGCATCACTCTTGCAACCCGCGCCGTATCAACTTCGCAGCCAGCCTACAAGCCAGCCTACCAACCTACCAGTCGACCAGCCAGCCGGCGAACCGGCCAGCTAAGATGGAAAACAAGGAGCTTGAATTACCTTGACATCTACCACCCGCGCTGAAGATCTGCGGCCTGCAAAAGCACGAGAATCCGTCTTGCACTGCAGACTTCCCGCGTTCTCTCCGAGATTGCATTGTATGACTTGGAGGCATGATCTCGTAGGTCGTAGATCTTTGGCGTGGATGGGTAGGCTGGTAGACTGGCTGGCAGGCTGGCTGCGAAGTTGATATGGTTTGTAATGCAGGATTGAAGCAGAGTGCAGTGCAATTGTGCAATTGAGCACGATTGACGCCGATCCGATGCGGAATTAGAGGGTGAAAGTTGGTGCGACGATGCAAAAGCCGAATCACTCACCGGACTCTGGAGTCTGGAGTAGCGATTATGGCCAGAGAGTGGTGGGGCGTAGGCCGGAGATCGCTACATCCTTGCCACCTACGTAGCTGCGCATGATCTTGATCTTGATCTTGATATTTGGTGCTGTTCGTTCAGGACTGGTGGATGATGGATGATATTGATGATATTTTTGATGTTTGTATGCCTGGATCTTGTAGGTAAGCGGTCAAGAGAAGCGGAAACCCCTTGAACTAACTACTAGTGATTGTCACGGCCACACTGCCCTGTAAGCCAGGACTGTGCTGGACTGTAGCAGGTGGTGGACATCCTTGAAGGACAGGGTCTCCTTCATCCTTCAGGTACTCAAGTCTGGCCCTGCCTTACAACACGTGACCTAGCATCTTGCTGCACCACTACAGTACCAAAATACCTCCTTTTGCCTGAAGGATCCCCGTCTCACTCTCCAGTCTCCACTATCCTCGGATGGTCGGAGACTCGGAACCCATTCCATCTACGCATCGTTGCGATGACGAGTTCGAGCTTCAATTTGCGACTCCACAGCCCACACTCCACAACTGCACAGTAGTCAGTTAGTCACGACTCACGAGTCACTACGAGACTACGAGTACGTACTACGTACATACTACGTAGTACGTACTACGTACTACCCACTACAACAATATGAAAGTAACGACAAATGATCTCCGCGTCATCGCCGATCTGACCTGGAAGACCCAGCAGGTGAGGAGTAAGCGACTGTGAACCCCCGATCCAAGCCACGACGCCTCTCCCGCCCCTTCCACGTAGGCTTGCATACGTGGACTCGCGGCGGGGGCGATCGAGCATCGTCGACGTCCAGTCGTTCTGGGATATTTTCGCGTATGCGGGGTCTACCAGTTCCAGCAGACTGAGCAGGGTACATGGAAAAGATGCGAGATGCGAGGCTGAGAATAATTCCCGACCGGTGGATGATCCAATGGGTAGTTCTGTCACTGGTGATTTATGTAGAAATCCTTGTTCACGGGCAGTTGGCGATCGTGGCTCAGACGGGAGTTCACGATGACTCGAATCGACCGACGAGAGCTATTTGGATCTTTGGTCTAGGCAGTGGCGCGATTTCCTTATCTTGCTAGACGAGAACGAATCTAGCTGCGCCTGGTAGCCGGCATCGTAAGGTATCGGTGGACTGAGACGGCCCAGAAAGGTCACGGGCGATGATGCTGGATGACGGGCTTGAATCGTTGTTGCCTTACTACAGCACGAGGCACGACTCCGGACTCGGAGTCCCTGGTCAACTACTTGTTGACTGAGTGAGTACTACATACTGGGATCTGGTGGTAGTACCTGAGTGACTAAGATACTGAGAGTGAGCAAGTTAATGAATTAGATAGTTAGTAGTAGTACTAGTGTCTAAGAGTAGGTAGTACTGTAGGTACTAGTTGTAGTGCCGGGGTTCCGTCACGCCGCAGGGTGCAGTAATATATTGTCAGGGTCTAGCCTATAATCTTCTAAGCGCTGAAACAACCTGCTTTACGGTAAGTTGGTACTAAACTACTACTAATAGTCTAATACTCATACTAGTACAGTACTAGAGATACCGCTGCTTTGCGCCTGCCTGACAAGGGCTCCTCCACGCGAGTTGGAGATCATCGACATGTTTGCAAGGGGCGAGGGGGCCGGAAAAAGGCTCCACTGTCCAGTGTCGGTGTCACTGTCCAGAGTCCACATCTAGCGTCCGGGGAGGTCCACTTGGGATTGGAAATACGGGCCTATGTGGCTGTAGATTTTCTAGGATTGTAGTCTTGACGACTGGAAAGTGTCAGGTGTACTGTAAAGTGTGAGGCCTGCATAGTCGAACGATCTCGCGGTCGAGGATGTATGTTGGTTTACGAGGGAAAGGAAAGACTCCTCTTTAACCGAGTACGAGTAAAGCACACCACGTGAACACGCCACGGCAAAAGTTCTGTAAGCCAGAGACCCACTGCTAATCCCTGAAAAGGGGATCAAGTAAAATCAGTAGAGCAGTAGCACTAGAGTACCGTAGCCCAGCACGTCATGGCTCTGCTACAGCAACCTTGGAAAGTACAAGTCAGTCAGCGCTAATCTTACTAGTTAGTGCACTGATGCATTTGGCAGTTGGCACTGTACCGGTCAATCATGTACGGATTCCCATGCTCTCCTCCCTCTCCGACTTGCGGTGTGCAAGTGCACGGTGAGTCGACAAGCACCAAGTCAAGTTATCCGACTAGTACTTGAGCACTGTCTGTGCCAAAGGGGCAAGCAGCAAGCCATCCGCTTAGCTCAAGCTTGATACCTTTACGCCAAGCAGTCCAAGCTCCAGACAGGACAGGATGAGTCAGGTGACAGAGCGATCGGGCTAAACGCCTCGTCCTCCAGTCGCGCGGTTGAAGCTTGACTTGGATATCAGTCAAAAGATCACATTCTCGCGTGGCAAGCAGTACATGGCTACATGCGTGCCGGAGGCTCTAACTGTATGCTCCAAGCATACACTAATCCGAGTCAACCCCTAAATGGGGCGAGTTTCGTTGCGTTGCCGGCTGGCCCGGGGCAAGCGTATCCACTTCTCTTTTTTTTCTGCTTTCTTTTTTTTACCCCGTTCCAGTGAAGCGAACATGTACACTTAACTTACAGGGTGGTTGAGAGCAGTCTGGTCGACTTGCTGCCCCCAATGGCCCTGCAAATGAGAGATTGGGCGCTACCGATGAAACTGACCGTCCTTGTTGTCCTGAAGGCCTGCATGGGTGCATGCTGCATAGTGCATACTCATAGTCATACTCATGTCTCATAGGAGTGAGACTGAGTCGTGCTTACCGATTCAACTGAGTGCATCCGACATCTCAGCCTGGACCCGGTGCCGCGGCGGGAGTTGTCCACTGCCGCATAAGGTTGAGGCGTGGTGGTAGATGTCATAATCCATAGTCGTCTCCATGCTGGAGATCCATCCATGCGTCCTGTTCCTTGTCTGCCTATTTCACTCTTGGTAAGCCTTGCGTACGCGTTCTTTCGAGACGCTGACTTTCAATTTTATTTTCCCTTTCTCCGTTCCCTTCGTGATTCTCCCTTTCCTTCTTTGCTTCTCTCCCTTTCAAGTACCGTTTCAAAGCCTCGAGATCGTTGGCGTGGAAGAGTCTCACGATCCTCTCCCGTCCCACCCTTGACTTCAACGCTCCGTCCCATCGTCATAGAAGACCCCGGCTTCCGCCCCGGTTCCAAATCCGGATCAGCAGAGATCCGATATAGATCAAAGTCCACCGCCGGAGCACGATTCAGCAAAAGCTACCGAACGGAATTGAATCGCGGCGATTGTCCCTCTCGATCTCCAGGACTATACACATAGACACATCCACACGCTATATCTTTTCCCCTTCGGTATCCCCTTGACGGCTTGCCGATCGGCCTCCCATCCCTTCAATCTCTTCCCGCTTTCCGACCGAGTTTGACGGGCGAAGAAGCCAGTCCCCAAACGAACAGTCGAGATTCCACATCCCCTTCGTCCACGCGATGAAATATTCCTGGTGGTGTGCGGCATCCCTTGCCGCACCGGCATGGGCCAAGCTCACCCTGGTGCCGCGCGATGCTCCCGCGGTGGTGGAAATGAGTACGGAGCGAAATAGGATTTCGAACCCGGTGGCTCGGGATCAAGCGCGACGGACGAAGCGAGATAATAGCGTGCAGGTCACGTTAGATAACGAGGTGAGTGATGAGCCTGGACAGCCGGGTTAGAGTATACGCCAAAAGGTGGATACCTTTTTGGTGTATACCATCATACCCTACACTCTACTAATTCTACGAACTTTGTTTCCCACGCTTCTTCTCTTATCACATTGTACATGTCGAATCCATGCTCATCCATCGCCTACTTCTAGCAAACACTTTACTTTGCCAACGTCAGTCTCGGCACACCCAAGCAAGATCTCCGCATGGTCATCGACACCGGCAGCAGTGATCTCTGGGTCAATGCGCCCAATTCAACTCTGTGCGAAAACAAGAAAAACCAGTGTCAGATCTCGGGGACGTACGATGGCAGCTCCTCGTCGACCTACAAATACGTGAATCCGTACTTTAACATCACGTATGCGGATGGATCCCAGGCGGCGGGTGAATATGCCTCGGATACACTGCATATCGGGGGTGCCACGTTGAAGGACTTTGAATTTGGTATTGGGTATATTTCCAGCTCACCTGGTATGGAATCTCTCTCTCTCTCTCTCTCTGTCAATATCTATGCAATGAATCACTGACTCTCCTGTAGAAGGCGTCCTGGGAATCGGCTACTCGACCAACGAAGCCATCGTTCAAACCTCCCACCCGACGTACAACAACCTCCCCAAAGCCATGGTGGACAGTGGGCTCATCAAGTCCAACGCCTACAGTCTGTGGCTCAACGACCTGGACGCCAACACGGGCTCCATCCTCTTCGGAGGCGTCAACACCAAGAAATACCACGGCCCCTTGCAAACCCTCCCCATTGAGCCCATCCGCGGCACCTACGCCGAGTTCATCATCGCCCTCACCGGCGTCGCCATGACCAACTCCTCCGGCACCACCACCTACAACACCCAAGCCCTCCCCAGCGCCGTCCTCCTCGACTCCGGCAGCTCCCTCTCTTATCTCCCCAACGACATCGTCCGCCTCCTCTACAACGACCTCGACGTCGCCCTCGACCAAAGCGGCAACGGCTATCTCCCCTGCCGCCTCGCCTCCGAGGACATCAAGGTCTCCTTCACCTTCACCTCGCCGACCATCGAGGTCTCCATGTCCGAACTCCTCCTCGACGTCGGCAACGGTCTGACCTTCAACAACGGTGACCGCGCCTGCGCCTTTGGTATCGCGCCCGCTGGGAACTCCATCGCCGTCCTAGGCGACACCTTCCTGCGCAGCGTATACGTCGTCTACGACCTCGCGAACCATGAAATCTCCCTCGCCAAGACCAACTTCAACTCCACCGAGGATCATATCGTGGAGATTGGCACGGGGACCAACGCCGTCCCCAGCGCGACCGCCGTAAGCAACCCCGTGACGAGCGTGGCTGGGGAGGGCGGCGGCGGTCCGCGCATTGGAGGCCCGCACAGTGGGACGGGCGTGTTCTCGGCGGCGACGGCCGCGGCGACGACGACGTCGAAGGGAGGTGCGGTGGCTCGGCCCACGGCGATGCCGGGACAATTGGCTGCGTTGGGGATGGTTGGTGCCGGAGCTCTTCTTGTGTTGTAGGAGGTTTACTTTCGGGAGCTTTGCTGGACCTGACTTATGAATTGAGTTTCTCTTTTTTTTTGGGTCTGTTTATATTGATGATCTGTACAGCTTTGATGGGACTTTTCGTTGATGATTCGTCATGTTTTGTATCTCGATTCGCTGTCTCCTTCTTTATTTTGGGATGAGGTCGGGTTCAGATGGACATAGCTTATACCTGGTAGAGATAGTTTAGAAAATCTCTCTTCATCATGCACTGGACATAGACACTCACTACTCTGACTCGACCAACCTCTGAATTTCCTCGAACAGTACATCCGGCAACGTAATTCGTGTAACGGATCAACTTTCGCTATGAAACATATTATCGAATATTGTCACTCGGTTCCGTCTTGACCAACGGATAAGGCACGTACTAGTAGCAGGTTACTACGGTACTATCCGTAATTCTGTCGGACTAGGCCGTCGCCAGTTCTGCGTTCATATGAAAATACACCCGTGCTCGAGACAACACAACAACCGCTTGACCATTCGAATCCTCCCCTCCCCTTTCCCGCCCAGTATCTTGATCTTCACATCGAGCGAGTCTTCATTCGCACACGGGAGGTCCAGAACCAGACCACGACCCGTGCCCCTTGTCACTTCCCATCTCCATCACTTGTCCCGAGGAGCCATACGCACTCCCCAAATTACCCAGACATATACACATGCGAATCGCATCCGCATCCGCATCCGCATCCACAAATACACACCTAAACCCTCACCCTCTCACCCGCACAAATCCCACCCCCATGCCCCGTCTCCCCACTCCGCTGCTCCTCAAGGCTTCTCGCGAAAACCCTCTTCTGCCCCTCCTCCTCAAGGAATGTCGCGCGTTGGCCTCGGCTCGTAATGAATTGCGCTGGTTTCGCGAGCGGGCTGTTCGTGAGGCGGGTGGTTTTCGGCGGCAAGTGCAGAGCCAGGACCGGGGTATATCGCAGCGGAGGTGTGCAGGTGTGCCTGATTCACGTCATGGCGCAGGACGAGTGCGCGTGAGATATAGATCCATGGGGTTTCCGACGAGGAGGGACCCGCGCACTCGTCTTCGAGAAATGTGTGAAATGAGGGCTCGCGGCATGCCGTTGCAGTATATCTTGGGCGATCAGCCGTTTGGGGAGTTGGAGATATTGTGTCGAAGGGGCGTTTTGATTCCGAGGTATGTTTAGCTTTCATGATGGGTTATTGTTTGGGGTATAGGGGGGAGAGGAGATAGACATGTTTACGACTGCAATGAAGAAGATGTTAGGGGAGGAGAGATCCGGGGTGGAATTGGCTATGATCCGTCTTGATCAATGTATGCTAACGCTTGTGTGGTTGTTCAGAGCCGATACAGAGGCATATACATATCAAGCGGCGAAACTTGTCAGGCAGAGATTGCTACAGAATCAGATTCAGTACCAGAGTCAGCACCAGAGTCAGCACCAGAGTCAGCACCAGACACCAGATCCTTGCACTTCTCAACAGCATGCTGCCAAGAACATACTTCAGCATGACTCCTCTGCATCATCACCTCCACCACCTAATTCCACATCCCTGTTCTCACCAGTCCACCCCAACCCCAAACCCATCCGCATCCTCGATCTCTGCACCGGAACAGGCTGCATCGCCCTCCTTCTCCACGCCCTCCTAAAAACACCCAGCCCGCCCCATCCCCAGTCTCCAGCTCTTCAAATTCTCGGCATCGACCTGAGTCCCACGGCCGTAAGGCTCGCGCGACGGAATCTAGACCACAATGTGCACGTCACCCGCGGTCTGGATGCTTGCGCCAAAAGCGAAGTTCACTTTCGGAGGGGCGACGTTCTTAAGACTCGACGGTCGACCGTTGGAGAAAAGAATGAAGATGGAGATGCAGTTGGAGAGGTAGATGTACCCAGCGTGGAACAATTACTTCTTTCGTACTTTGACCAGAAGGGAGAGATACATCCCGCTCTTAACTCTACTTCTGCTGCCGACGCCGACGCCGATGCCACCGACACAACGACCAATTCCCCGAAAGAACCTCCAGCTGGAATCCAGACCAAACCCAAAGTCGCTATCGAAATTGACCTCCTCATCTCCAACCCACCCTACATATCCCCATCTGATTTCCGCAACGGTACCACCGCACGAAGCGTCCGGCTTTTCGAGCCGCGTCTTGCACTAGTTCCGCCTGTGACCATCGAGGATGGTCTATCTCCGCGTGAAATCCACAAGACACGTATGGAGCCGAGGGACTCGAAGTGTCGCAGCGATGGGTATCCATGTGCTCGCCCTATCCTCCCCCATCCAAACCCAGAGGATATTTTCTACCGACGGATCCTGCACCTCGCGCAGAAGGTCAAGGCCGGAATTACAGTCTTGGAATGCGGAGATCGGATGCAGGCTGAGCGGGTGGTGGGGATGTTTCGACGTATGAATGCCATGGACATGGACGTGGACGTGGACATGAGCGAGGGTTCCTCGTTCTCGTCTTCGTCCCCGTCAGCATCACTCGGCAATGCCAGGAACAACTCTCCCTCGCATGAAGTCGAGAATCAACAATCACACGAGCGTGAGCCTTTCACGGTAGAAATTTGGCCATCGACAGATGACGATCTCCGAACGAACGGGTTCCATCCGACAGACGGATCGAGATGTGTGATTATCCAGAGGAAATAGGCTCTAGGAACTCGTCCCGCTTCCACGGTCCTTCGTACTATTCCTCTTGACATCTCAATATCAAGCAGAAACGTAGAGAATCGCCAGAATGGCGGAATGGAACAGACCGGGAAACGAAAAGGTCAATGAGTGCACGTGCACGGCCTGCATATTGGATTCAAATCAACGTACAACCATCAACTGACTACTCACTACACACTACACACTACACACTACACAGCATCGACGTATCCACGCGCAGAACTGAGCATCATTCATCGACAAGGCTGTCAGAATAGATCCAACCCATTATATCGACTTGATACTCGAACACCCACGACAACCACAGTGTTTTCTGGAAATCCCCCTCCCCCACTACTATAGATTTATAGTGGCGAGTCTGGCGACTGGGTTTCCATAGCTCGGGTCGGACCTCAAACCTACCAGTACCTAGTACCTACATTATCTTCCTATGTACATACCTAGGTAGGTAGGTGAAACCCGTGTGTGCTGTGTCGGGGCGAATTGAACGATATTTGGTCTATAGCTCTTTGGACGGGACTTTCGGTAGGTCATTGAACAGCCGGGACTTGACTTGGTCCGTATGGTTATTGAAATTGGTGAGTGCATGACTGCATGCTGATCTTTGGAAACTCATGTAAAACTAAGATGTTCATGTTCTAGGGAAGAGTCCTGTTATGCAGGATCCGTCAAGTACTGTCAAATGTCTATTTTACGTGTGACATCTATTGTTGTAAAAAACGATACCATCATAAGAATACATTCAGTCTGACGAGAAAAAAAAACTCCAAGAATTATATACAGGTCAAACACAGGACCGGGAGGAGGTGCGCCTTTTCCCTCGCAAGCCCCCTCACGTGTTTTGGAGAAAAGGTATTAAAAAGTCGATAGTCGGGCGGGGGGTGTGCATGGGTGCGGAAGCGAAGCGTGGAATGTACGTCAATGCAAAAGGACGAGGCTGGATGACCGTCGCCATACCGTGGTCGTGAAAGGCACGGCGGTCAAGAAGATGGGGTCGCGGAAAGAAAAGCAGAAAGGATACAAAAAAAAAGGCACAATTCTCAAGGTCTGGAGAAGATTGGTGTATTCGACGGTGCAGTGAGAGCCATCAAAACATAGTTTCCGAGAGAAGGGACCCCCCCTCACATGTTCTTCTTCTTGTCCTCGTTCTCCAAATATGTCCGGTCATCATCACCCTCAACGTCCTTCAGAATGGTCTCCATCTCCTTGGACTGTCGCTGCCATTCCGTTTGACTCATCTTGGTTTCCCGACGGAACAACTCCTCGTTGGGCTTGCGGTAGCTGCCACCCAATCGATCCCACAGAGTGGTGAACTGGCCGTAGTTGTAGTTGAAGTATAAATGATGCATGGTGTGGCACGCGGCCCCGTTCACCACGGGGCTGTTTGCGACATACTCGCCATCGTGGATGAAGACGGTCCAGAGGTTGATAAAGGCGAACAGGAAAACATAGGCGACCTTCTGCAGGGGAAAGATAAAGGGAAAGACGTGGTAAGGAACACTCTGGGACCAGCCGTCCAGGGGGTGGAAGGCGTGCGAGGCGAAAGGCGAAGGCATGATCCACTTGTGGTGAGGCTTGTGAAGAGTGCGGTACACCCTTGGGTGGTGCAGACCGCGGTGAATCCAGTAGATGAAGAAGTCGGTGAAGAGGATGAAGAGAGGGAACTGGAGGATGCTGTAGTAGCGGAAGGGCTCGTCGGCCACGGTGTCGTACAACTTGGCGTAGCCACGGACTTCGAGGACGAAAAAGGGCGCGGTCAAAAGAGCCATGGGCGGCATTGCGGACATGGCCTGCTTCATCTCCAGCTTAATTTGACCCTTGAGGAATTTCGGATGGTTGTAGGTGGTTTTGTCCCAGATGAAGACATACGACGCGGTGGCAACGATGAAGTATACAAGTAGGCCGAAGATCCTGTCGATGTTCACCAACGGTTAGCATTTGGTATGCGAAGAATTATGAGTTCGACATCTGACTCCAGCGGGATTTGTCTCCCGACGAGACTCCAGACGTATCGAGGTTGCGAGACGAGATCGCCACATGGAATGAACAGTACACACCATGTGATAAGGAAAAAGCTGGTGAATTGACGATAGATGTTGTTTCGAGGCCAGGCACTGAGGTAGGCATATTTTGAAGGCTCCAGATGCAGCAACTGTGTGGCAGGCTCATAGACAAATGGTTCTGTCGCGCCAAAGAGGGATAATGTACTGTTGGCGACATTCACAAAGGCCGGGAGGCCCGCAGTGGCCGATAAGGAGGTCGGCAGCAGAGTCGAGTACAGGCGATCACCAACAAAGGTGTCCCATAATTCCAGGATGATATCCATGGCCACGGGCGGAGACGGAGGTCGAGGAACAACTGCGGAAAGGATTGAAAGCCTGAAGAGTGCCCCAAGGCTGGTGTAGAGAAGTAAAGGAAAGGGAGGAGGGGGGCAAATTCGATAATGTTATTCCTCAGCTCGGATTTCGGAGAGAGAGTAGGGATTCAATTTTCGGGCGGCGAATCGAATAAAATTATGGCCTGCCCGCATCACACCAGCACGGAACGGGGCCAGCCGTTGTCCACTTCAGGACCGGGCGCGTTGTAGGGTTTCCGTTGGGTCTTAATCAGCAAGTTGGCATCTGGCAGTGGCATGATGGCCGTTGCATGGCCATGGCAGGTTCCGAGGTACTGTACAATACATGTACATGTCATTATCTGTACATGCCTTCATCTTCGACTCTACAGGAGATCTTGTACATTGCCTCAAATACTCTGCCTTGAATAGACCCCATGACTCGGTATCGTTGAGAAGACAGGTCTCATCAAGTTACTAGTATTGATGAACACGACAAGTGTCGTGGCGCAGGGCCAATTGCTGCATGTCACATCCCCAGTGAGGTACTACTGTTGTGCCTTACATAAAGTAGGTACAGAATGTCTGAAGATGTGCGTCCCACCAGAAGTACGCAAAATACGCCGAACATTCGAGGCTACCGATTGGGGGGCGCACTTGGCTCAATCAGGTTAGTCAGGGGCTTGAGTTTGCCGCCTCAGGAATGCAGGTCGCAGCTCCAGGTCCTGTCCTCAGGCCACAAGGCCAAAAGGCAGAAATGTCGTCAATGATGAACTTTTCGGGACGTTCAGGCATTCAGGCACCTCGCTGCTCTTGCCATGTTGCCAGTCCAGATGCGGCGACCCTTTTGCACGGACCCACTCAGACTCAGACTCTGGACCGCCTGGGGACGAAATTCCCTTGTTCTGTGGCTGAAGCACACAAGGCCGAACGGACATCTGTCGGCGAATGTCGATGAAAGTAGAGTGGAGCTGTGAGGGAGAAAGTTGATCACACGTCTTTCTTGCCTTTCCAGGCTGGAAGAGACGACCTATATTCTAGTTCCATCCAAACACTTGAACCTGCTACGGCGTAATCAATCATGCTCGCCCTCGATCCACCTACAATAGTACCTAGCAAGCACCTTATTACGATGGACAGCGACCCAGGCTTGGCAGAGGACAGGTACTTAGTAGTAATCTTCGGGCGAGTTGGAAACGGGTTCAAGCATACTCTCACCTACAAAGTATTTCATCTACAGAGTAACACAGTAGTCCCATCACAATAGCATCCTCCTGTTCAACCAACAGGGGCTTGGCCATCCTTGGTGTGGCAGAAGTGAATGACGTGACACAATCAAAATGGGATCCTCTGGCGCGTATCGAAGACAAGAAGAGTCACTCGGCCTTCAATCAGATGGTGGTAATAATGCGCGCTCGAGACCGCCTTTAGATACTAAAGAAACCGGAATGAATATGACCGGTCAAGGTGCGATGAAGACATCGAAAGGGCCCGTCTTCAAAAGTCGTGGTTGCGCTTCTCGGCTCTTTGTCTCGCTTCTCGCGCCAAACGGTAGCCGCCCCGGGCCCATCTCCACCCCCCAAACTCTACTCAACCTTCCCGCTGCCAGCCACTTCCTTCTCCTTCTCCTCTCCCCCCTCCTCCTTCTCGCTCTCCTCTTCCACCGTTCGTCGGATCGTTGGTTCTGCTGCTTCACCTTTTCATCCGTATTCCAATCCCGTCGCCAAACTCTTGCGCTACGAAAGTCTAGCCTTCGATTCGGTTGCGCCCGCCCAGCTTTCCCCACCACCCCCAGGCCTCAAGCTGCCCTGGTGTCCTCCACCAAGCAGCACTTGCGCCTCCACCCGATCGCAGCGTCAGTCGATTGAATCGCCCGCCGAACTCCTTCCTTCCATCACCGAGGTCTCGCAGGCCCTGAACGTGACTGATTGAAAGCCCTCGTTCTTTACAGAGTTTGGATTGAAACGCGATCACCTCATCATCCTGTCAATCGCCATGTATAACACGCATCGCGGCATGGTGCCTGCACCCAACTCCCGTCTGACGGAGTTGCTTGATCAGCTGCGCCAGGAATTCGAGAGTCAATCCCGAAGCACCGGTGAATATGAACACCAGTGTATGTCCCCCTCTCAAGCATATTCTCTCATGTTACGTCAATGAGCGTTCTGAGTGCTTCTCGGTTCTGCTTCGTCTCGGGCCTCTCTCCTCGATTTGATACTGCAGGACCGCCTGGGCCATTTTTCTTTGATTTCTGATCATGCCTGAACCATCACTGCTCTCAATCCATTGCTCTCGGTTCATGCGCGCATCATATCGCTTTTGCACGAGTTGCGAAAATTACTGAATCCGTTTCTAACTGACAGATCACGCAGTGACCGGACAGCTCCAAGAGATGGAGATGATTCGTCAAAAGGTGTACCAGCTCGAGCAGACCCAGATCAAGATGAAGGCAGAGTATGTCTCTCCCCCATCCCGCCTCAGATCCAGCTTCCTCGGATTGCTCGTGTCCACTCTCTCACTCGGTCCGCCGTCTCGGATGTTGCAATCGACACGACGCGGATGAAAGCAGTCGACCGATACGTCATTCGAGATTCAATTGTGATTCCTCGTGCGACTAATTCTCGTCATCTTTTTTTTTAGCTACGAGGCGGAGATCCGAATGTTGCGACACGAACTTGAGCAGCGCGGTGTTCAACCCGTGACTTCTCATATTGCGCCCTCGCAGCACAGCGGCCCCCAGGCGCAACCACCCTCATTGGGCCACGGGCCCAGCAATCTATTTGGTGGCATCATGGCCAACCCAGCTGGTAGTGGTCCCGGCCTGGCTCCTCCTCCGTCCCAAGACCAGCAGCCTTCCCAACACACTCTTCAACAGCCTGCATCGGCCACCCAGCCTGGAGCGCCTCAGCCTCCGCAGACCTTCCCCGGAGGTTATCAGCCCGGTGGTGCTGTAAATGGTACGTTGGCATGCACAAATGAGCCGCGGAAACGTGTCATCTGATCTCCGACGACGTTTTTGGCCTTGGGCGAGAGCTGACGTGATTGACCTGTTCTTTGCGGGCTATAGGTTATGGACCACCCCCTCCTCCTACAGCATCGCCTGGCCCTGGGAAGGGTCGTCGAGTGCCTGGCCCGGCCACACCTCAGCAGACCCAAATCGCCTATCCCGACCCTCGCGCGTCTCCCCAGATTCCCCGCCCCACACCCCCTACTCAAAGTCTCGTGCGCGCCGATCGTCCGGGTAACATGCTTGCCAATTGGGACCCTGCCGATCTTCCCGCCTCGCAAAAGCGGGAGGGTTCTGACTGGTACGCTGTCTTCAACCCCGAGGTTCAGCGTGTGTTGGACGTTGAGCTCGTCCACCATCTCAATCACGATAGCGTGGTGTGCTGTGTTCGTTTCAGCCGTGACGGAAAATACCTGGCGACTGGTTGCAACCGCTCGGCGCAGATCTTCGACGTGACGACTGGCCAGAATGTGGCCACTTTGCAAGATGAGAACGTCGACAAGGACGGCGACTTGTACATCCGCAGTGTTTGCTTCAGTCCGGATGGCAAGTACCTTGCTACCGGTGCAGAGGATAAGCAGATTCGAGTAAGCTCCCCTCACCCTCTCATTCGACACCGCGACTGTCCACGATTGGAGTGGGACGCGAAAAGAAGACATGTGCGAGGATGAAGCTTGTATCTTTCTTTTCAAAGGACCCGCGTGAAACTAATGCTGAATTCGTTCAGGTCTGGGATATCGCCGCGCGCACTATCAAGCACATCTTCAGCGGTCACGAGCAAGACATCTACTCTCTCGACTTTGCCGGCAACGGTCGTTACATCGCCTCCGGTAGTGGTGACAAGACTGTCCGTCTGTGGGATATCCTGGATGGCAAGCTTGTCTATACTCTGAGCATCGAGGACGGTGTTACCACCGTGGCCATGTCTCCCGACGGCCATTATGTTGCAGCTGGATCGCTGGACAAGAGCGTGCGTGTGTGGGACACCACCACCGGTTACCTGGTGGAGCGTCTGGAAAACCCCGACGGTCACAAGGACAGCGTCTACTCTGTTGCCTTTGCGCCCAACGGCCGTGACCTTGTCAGTGGTAGTCTGGATAAGACTATCAAGCTGTGGGAACTTACTGTTCCCCGGGGCATGCACCCTCACAATGGTAACAAGGGTGGCAAGTGCATTCGCACGTTTGAGGGTCACAAGGTACGTTCTACACCGTCACCTTCTTTTCTGCGCCATCTTGACCTATTGTCGCCGGTTTCGTCCGGTCTGTGTGCGCACATTGTCACTGGGCGCCGGGCGAGCCTCTCGTCACTAATTCCACGAAAATTGTCGTGTCAACCTGGACCGGATACTAATTGCTTGTTTTTTCTCCAGGACTTTGTGCTCAGCGTTTGCCTGACCCCCGATGGACAATGGGTCATGAGTGGTTCCAAGGACCGCGGTGTCCAATTCTGGGACCCCGTGACTGGAAATGCGCAGATGATGTTGCAAGGCCACAAGAACTCTGGTGAGTCAATCCATTGACCGGCAATCGAAGCATGAGACCGGATGATCAGCAGTCTTGTTCCTCGGCAATTGTTCAAGGACGCTCACCTACTGGTCATCCATCCTCCATGTGTCCGGTCCGAACAATTTGTCTCAATTGGGACAACTTGTCGGGGCAAATTGGAGACCACTACTAACGCATCAATAGTCATCTCGGTGGCTCCCGCCCCAACTGGCAATCTCTTTGCTACTGGCAGTGGAGATATGCGTGCACGCATCTGGAGGTACGTAGCAAGATATATCCGTTGTTTATTTGCCCTCTCCCTCGTTGCCCCGAATTTGGGATGTCTCTGGGAACTCGCACTTCGAATCCTTTGTGCGCCATAACGGACGGTTTTCACTTTCCGTCTCCTTGCGGCCAAAAACCGTGCACCATCCCACGACGAGAACGAGACCCGCCAGGGTATGAGGTCTTCGATTTGGGTTTTCGACACACCCAGAGCCTTTCCATCCCGTTTCATCGCATCTCCTGTACTGCATTCATCTTAAGAAAAAGCCAACTGACTGACTTATTCCGCAGATATTCGACTTACACAGGACGGTAAAAAGGTTCGGCTTAGCCACGGCGCAGTATGACTTTATTCGCTTGGATTTCTTTGTAGCCAAATTGGGGCTTTCGATTTTGACGGTGTCTCTTCCTTTTTTCCCTGTCGATTTTCTTATATATCTGTTACCGAATTCTTATCCCAGTCTTATTCTGAGTCACCCGTGTGTTGGTCTCTTCGACATTCGATGAATGTCGAGTGCCTTATGCAAGCACAGCGACGAAGGGTCGTGTACTTCAATCAGTCCATAAATCCCCATAACAGAGACCGCCTGTCCATTACTGAGTGCATGCAGGATGCGTGGAATTTATTGACGACTGATGTACCTTTGAAACGACGGCCATGGCTATTGAAAGCAATGTATAATGTACACTGTCCAGGTCGCCTCGCATGGATGGGTAGACTATTAGGGGTTTCTGCCATCGTACTGAGCCTCGCGATAGAGATTTTCCTTGAAATGAGGCGTCGTCTCGAGATACAGGTGTTCATGTAATCAACTGGTGGGCTTTGCTCTCTTGTCAGTGGGAAGCAGTTCCAAAAAACCTAACAGGGGGTACTTGTATTGATTGACGGAGATTCGCCTCCTGGGCAACTCCTAAGGTGAACAGAGCTCCGTCCGCACTTACTAAAAGCCTCTGTGCCAAATAGCCTGCAGACACTGGACCTATATGGAACGGTAACCGACTACAACCAACGACATCAGCTACGGGAGATGCTGTTAGCGGAAGTTCAAGTACTGGGAGTTTTGCACCCAGCACCTGCACCCGAAGCTCACATTCTCCGCTGCCATGGTTGCCATGTGGTGCGAGGACGTGGGACTGGATTTATTACGGACAAGCACGCTCCGGCTCAACACTTACGGAGCTGTGGGATGGAGTTGGAATCGCTCTGAAGAACCGGTTGGTTAGGAGTGCTCTCGAGTCGTCTGGGCGCCTATTGCATACGCTTGGTTGGGCTCGGAATGACCTGGCTCGTGGGTACCAGCGACCTGGTCAAAGGACTTTCAGTCATTAGCAACAGAAGGTTTAAAGCTTGGGTCTAGGTATCTCGTGAACTTTGCGGGAATATGGAGACGAGCAATAAGCGAGATCCTGCAGGACAAAGTCGCGAAAATAGCATCTAGATTCTAGAAGGCTGGATATATCTTTGCCGGATGACCTAGACGAACGACACCGTTCCAAAAGAGGAGGAGCCGAATAAGAAAACAGGGCACGCTAATTCACCGCACGAGACTGCAGGTGGAGCACGAATTCTGCGTTTACGTCGTTCAGGTATGAGATGACGATACTCTGTCAATTCCCCGGGTGTGGAAGGAAAATGCTGATTCTTATGGTAAGTGTATGGATGAGGGTAAAGACGAAATTGAAGTATATCGCGATGCTGTACGGTACATTAATACCTTGTAAACACCAGTAATGTCTAGCAGGACGGACTGATATCTTGAGACTATTGATAGGTATTCGATAAACTTGATTGTTACTACCTGTAATCCCACGAGATATTTTGATCTTAGGAAGAGATATATCTAGTCGCCTGACGATCGTCCACGACCCTAGGTGTCCCTGTTCGACCTACGTCTGTTCGTCTGATTTAGTTACTGATCAACCATGATCGACATAAGGTTGTGGGCTTGGTACTGGCTATATCTGTCGTGATATACTTTCGACGCAGGTGGTTGCAGGTGGAAGATAATTACTACAGTACTCGCGATCTCATGGTCAATGATCATAAAGCAGAAATGACGGTACATGGTGGAAACCCTTGCTCAGGGAATAAGCGTCTCTACCAGTCCCATCGAGTGGTGAATCTGCCAGCTATAATATATCTACGGGGTAGACATTGAATGCAGTCAACATGAGAATATAGCGTGAACTCCTCTGGACATACTATATGAGGGCAAAATATCGAATATTAATGTCATATAAGACGCAGCCATGCGCGAGACCGATCAGAGCTATTTCACATAAGCGATGGAAATGAGATTGAACCAGATGGACCAGATGAATGATGAAAAAATTTCGGCCGTCCCGTGGGAGTATCCAAGTCCCACTTGTAGGTGTGATGCAGGCGCGAGACACTAGCCACCGGAAGCTGACCACTTACAATCGGCCGGTGACAATAATGTGTCTGGGCGTCTTGATAGAGGTAGGTACTAGGTACATTGCAGGTACTAGGTAGGTATAAGATATAGGTGTATGAGGGCTGTAGGTGACTGTCTACCTAGTACCTTGTACCTATCACCTGGCATGTCGGATCTAGTAACTAGTAGGTTAAGTCTCCTAAATGTTTCAAGAACGGCAAGTGAGCAGGTGTTTCCCATTACGGGGCTTGGTAGCCATTATGTGTATGGCGAGCTTATGAAATGTATGTAAGATGGTATATGAATGTTTGAAATGGCGATAAGAGCTACATATACCTTGACGGGACGACTTCTTTGCGGATGAGGGATGGAGCGTGGTTACGACGTTGATTGTAACCGTGTAAGTCAGCTGGGCGCACTTTATAAGTATAGATTGGCCGTATTTCCATTTCGCAGATGGATGCCTTCTTTGAGAAATAAGAAATGCCTTGTCCTACCAACCCAGTGATGCCCAGTACTAGACTACTAGTTACTGGAATCCGAGGATCTACATCCAGGTTCAAAACCTGTGACATGTCACTCGAATCGAGAGTGTGGGTCCATTCGCAATGTATGAGGGACCCTACACTCGCCGGTACGGATCATGGCACATCGCACGCAGCCAACGGAGTCATGAATGTTTGATGACGGCAAGTAGCAACGGAGAAGAGAAAAAAAAAGAAAAGTGTCATGTGAACCTTGTGCGGATCATGAAAATACGGTCTTTGGGTCAAATCGCTCACTGATAAAATATCCAGTACCTAAATCTTGCTTATGCTGTGCGTGGCTGTCCAGCCGCGAGGCTTGCCTCGCCCCTCCTGGAGACTGGACTAGATCGCCTTCCCTCCAGCTGAGAGAGACGAAATGCAGAATGCGGAATGCGGAATGAGGAATGAGGGCTCGGACTTGGTGTGCCCGAGGGGTTGTGGCTCGCATGGGTTTGACTGGACTAGACTGATTGTGGAAATGATCACGACAGTCGGATCGACGATCCTACTCATCTTAGTACCTCCTAAGCTCCTAGTAGAAAATCAAATCAACCAAAAAAAAAACGGGAGACCAACTGCGGGCGGGAAAAGGCAGAAAACGTGGCCTGCGAGGATGGAGCACAGGCTAACGGACCAGGATCGACGGCCTCGGGTAAATAGCACATGTGCCAGCTGTGGATCACCGGGTGCGCGTTTCGTTTCGTGCTTTTACTTGATGGGGGATGGGTTCCTTGTGGTGAGGGCTATTGATGCCGAGAGGAGCGGAGAACCAGTCAGGACTCAGCACTATGATTCAGCGTGAATTATCTTGGACGAGGCAAAGTGAGATGAGATGCAGGGGGGATTTCTTGTTTCAGGTTCTGTAGGGCGATGTGATGGTCTGCTATTTCTGGGGCTGCCCTCGGTTCCTGTATGGAATATTGACTTATATCAGTAGTAAGTAGTTACTACTTAGTACTTACTAAGTAGTTAGTACGATAACTAGTAGTATTCCATATGTTTGCTAGCATGGACAGACTGCAGAGTCTGCGCATCGATTGGTGGACAGGGAGATTACGCTATATAGTGGAAAATTGCCCGAATCTCAGGTTGAGGATTCTTCATGCAGGGTGGCTGCCACATTCTGGAGCTATCGATCTAAGAGTCCTGCCTCTTCAGCAGCATGATGATCGTCGTGTTCTACCTGTCCAGAACATGTCATCATGTTCATTACAATGGAAATCTCTCTTTTCTTCTCTTCTCTCGCAGTGGACTTTTGTCCAGACAAGTACTGACTCTGTGCATACTACCCTAACTACATAAGTTACCTGGGGTAGATCTAACTGCGTAGTACACACTGTGTAGTTTATCCTTCGTGATCGTCATCTACCATCCTACCCGCATTCGCATGACTTCACCGATCGCATCGACTCGTAAGGCTACTTTGTAATAAGTGTGCATCCACAGAGTCCCTGGGGCTTGCATGAGTCCATGTCCCATGCGCCCTCTCATCCACCTCACTTGCCGCGGATCGCCAGTCTTTACCTAATCAGGCAGGCGTTCGTCAGGAAGGATTTCACATGGCATACAAGTGCGTCCAGCCACACGGCACTAGTCAGACTCGGTCAGTTACTCACGAGTCCCGAGTCCCGACTAACTCGTACTAATGTACTATTTGTGACTGGCAGCACTCCATTCTTTCTGCAGTCCTTTTTGGGTCGCGTTTTCTCAAGTGGACTGTGGAGTGCCACTCATCTACTATGCTCTTGGGAACTTGGCTAGCCGCTGAGCTACTAAACTTGGCGAGTAATCGACAGTCTCTAATAGACACCAGATACCAGACCTCATACACCAAGTGGGAAAGTAAGTATGTCTGTAGGACAAAGTACGACCTCAGAGGTAGTGCCAGAACCGGACCTGCCGGTATGACACACGTAGGCACGTACCTTTGCCATGGTCCCCGACTCCCCGATTATGTTGGCCCCCAGCCTTGCCTCTATTGCATCTTCAGATTCCATCTTCATCCTCTTACTATGGTAGTGATTCAGGCGCAGCTTGCGGTGGGGAAATACTGATGGACGGCCACCGAGTGACGCCGAGGAATCCCGTCACAATCTCAATATCACATTCAATCTTATCGTCTTGTCAGAGACCAGACTCAATACAACTTGAAGTGTACGTCATGTAAGGTCGAGTACCTTGCAGCTGCACGTATTCTCAAACAGTCGAATGCAGGGCTGAAAGCTCGAGCTGTAGGTTTCTTGACAGTTTGCTTGAAGAACTCATCTTGGTTTTCTACCCGTCACTATTACCACTGATCTTATAGGATACGAGGCAATACATCCATCTCATGCATCTCTGGCGCGATACGCTCGCCAGATGATACTCTTTTTGTAATCGACATGGTCGTAATTACTTTGGAGTTTGGATATTGTGTTAAGTAGAGATTAGCACTGACCACTTAATACCTAGTGGACACTGGGTAGTGTACTGGGCAGTGGGAAGTTGGAACTAGGTAACTAGGTATAGTAATATAACCCGAGTGGGCCGAGTCCCGACTCCCGACCACCTCCATTCCAATACATACTAGATCACCTGCGCATAAAGTATGGATACTTAGCTACCTTGTCTAGTGTCTACACTTGATACTATCCTATTCCCACAGTACTCAAGACTTATTTCGGAACCTACGCCCATAAAAAAAACACCCACTCACTATTCACTATAAACAGTCAAATCCCAGATCAAGACCGGAAAAGTCGAGAGGCGCCCAACCACCAGCAATCATCCAGCGACTATAATTCCACAACCAAGGAGGCTCAATCATCAGACCGGTCGAGCGTCACTGTAGACCACAGCTACGCATGAAACTCGACCAGTTTGACGGGTCCTTGACCCTGAGTGGTCCCTGACCCGGACCTAGAACCTGATACTTGCAGCTTACTGCGATGTAGTCTGGCGCTCTGCGTCTACTCTGCACTCTGCAGCCTTGAGACGTCGCTCGATACCGGGAATACTAGGACGAGATATGGTCACACGAGTGGCAGAATAATAATCCTACCGTGGTACTTGGTACTTGGTACTTAGTTACTAAGTTACTTACTACCTACTGAGTAAGGGAGTACTTAGTACTTACCTCTCAGAGGAAGACTTTGACACCCCGAGCTTCCAAGTCCCGAGTCCCGAGTCCCGACCAGACACAAGCGGGACTAGAAGCACCATGACAAAAAGAGAATCTGAATTCCCCGGGCCATGCGCGGCTAACGAGAAACACCTTGGAAATATCTGATTCGCTGACCGGGGAAGTAAATGAATGTGAATGACTATGCGGGCAGACGGGAGGGGAGGGGAGTCTTAGCTAGCTAGGTAGGTACTGTAGCAGTTATGTCTGGGACTCTCGAAGGCGAGGTGAGTTGTTGGTTATCTTGTAAGTTGGTTGGGCTTGACTTGAAGAGGATTTTCTATGCTTAAGTGGGTTGGGGACTTAGGATGGGACGGGTTGGGATGGTTTTGAGGCTGGATGTGGAATGAAGTAGATGCCATGTATTGATCTGGATTGAGGCTATAGAGTATGGACTATGGACTATGGAGTATGTACTATGTAATTACGCACTAACTACTCAGTGGACGTACTATAGGTAGTAGATGGGCTATTGGATAGGATAGGAGAGAACGCGATAGGATGAAATCCGAAGAATAGTATAGGTAGTGACACCACTGGATTCAGACTTGATTGTCCACCACTCCGCCCGTCTATCATTATCAGGTGTAATTACGGGCTAGTAGGACTGTCAATGGCCAAAATAGTGGTGTCACTGGTGTCACTGGTGTGCACTGTGCACTGTGAGTGTGCAGTGTGCACCACCTTAGGCAGTGGGACTGTGGAGATCTCAGGTACAAAGTACGAGAGATTGAAAACGATCCGTCACATTTAGGTTGATCATGAGTTCCAGGTACTAGGTAGACATCAGACTAGCCCAGACACTGCCAGAGAGTAGCGATAGAACCAGGCACCATTTCCATTTCCACTTCTGCACTTGCAGGAGAACCTGGTCCTTGGGCATCCGCGATACCCCTTTTCTTTTTTCTTGCTGATGATCATCTCATTTTTGAATCTATATCATTACCTAGGTAGGTGCTACGGGCGTTCTGAGACTACACTATAGTATGAAGGACGATCGGGCGTATCCAACTACTAGTACTCATGTTGAATAGGTGGCTGACTGTTTGGAACCTCAGAATAAACTACACGTGGTGACACTCTGGGTAGTATTGCCTATATCGAAAATTATATTAACACATAGTTTCTCGTTGAATTTCCTACGGGTCAATCAACTCTCTGTCCCGTATTCTCCTTCTGTACTAAGTGGTGAGTACTCTATTCACTATCGTAGTAAAAGTAAGTGCACCCGGTACTCAGATGATCAGATCCTCCCATCCACCTACAAACGTAATGGCTACAACCATTCGAGTCCCGACTCCCGACCGTGGCCCTGCAAGTGACGCACTGCCCCCTCGACTCGGTCGGTCTAGTCCATCGACGATCACCGTCTCTTCGAGGCCTCCCCATCTTCTCCTCCATTCACCTGCTCTCCCCTGGTCATCCGCCACGCGAGAAGAGGGGGGATCCCTGTTCCGGGCGCACGCCAATCTCGGAGTGGAGAGGACTGCATCGCGTTACGGGATCGCGGGATCGCACCAAGTGCGTCGCGCTATTGTCCTAGTGGGCGATTGTATAAGCAATCCGTCCAAGTATCAAGGAAGGGAGATCATCCGTTCGATACAGTCCTGTGAATCGGAAGGATGAGCCGCACGTTGCTTGTGTAGAGAACAGTTGCTTAGTGGGTACCACTACCCAGTACTCAGTGACTCACTACTCAGTGAGTCAGTAGTAGTGCTAGTAGTAGTATTATAGTGACAGGCAGTGAGTCTTAGGTAGTGACGAGGTGACTCGAAGAGGGTCTGTACTCTGTAGTCTGTACTCTGTTCTGCGCCTTTGCATGGTCTCTCAGCGGATCCGAGCCATATACTACAGTCCATAGTCATACTCCGTTCCAATGGTCCGAACTTGAAGGCCCGGCCCGCCCTCGAGGGTCGAGTGATTGCTTTTTCTGGGGGAGAGAGGGGGTTTTCGGGTCGGACGGGGTCAGTCGTGCACTGTTGTTGTGATTGACGATTACCTTATGATAGTGAGATAGTGGATCACTGGATACTGGATAGTAGATACGACGTAGCAGACCTCTGCCCAGACAATGACATGATAATATGAATCTCATGTCAGAGATCCGGTTATGGTCATGGAAAAAATAGCTACCTTTTACCTATGTTTGCTGGGAAGACTCAATGTACCTAGGTATCAAGTGGACTGTGCATGGAATGAAAGTACCTGCCTACCTCCATGCATGATCGAAACCAGGTAGTTCGTAATACAGTACCGACGCAAAATCAATATGCAAGTTGCAGGTTGCAACTTGCAACCGCCCTGACATTCATATTTTGGAATACGTAATATATTCTCCCATTTTGGTGACAATTCCCTCCCCGCATCATGATCTCTCGGACCGAGTGATCGTGAATTACCCTCCCAAGTACAGTAGTAAGTTAGTAACGTCTCCAAAAATCCAAAGAACAAGAGGCAACCTCTACGCAACACCAGCCCAAAGGCCAACAGCCGAAAGGGGCAAGTGACTTGGTGGCTGGCAGCCTGGCACCAGTCGAGGAGAGTCACGCCCCCCAGTCCTTCTTTCGGTCTAGTCCCGGTTGAGTTAAAGCAGTGGCCAGACCAGTGGGTACACTGGGCACTGGGCTCTCTGGACTCTCGGGGCTCTGGACTCGGGCATTTCAGAACCATAGATTTCTCTGATTGCCGCCCTACGAGACAGGGATTCGGTATTGGGTACCCGAGGGAAAGAGGTTAAAGTGGGTAGTTGAAGTACTGAGATTATGATCATTACTACTGAATCACTGATTCTTGTGCTCGATAGTACCTCTTCCCCCCTCCTAGCAGTAGTACCTCTATCCAGCATCTACAGACAGAGTATTACCACTCACGAGTAACTGACTGTCCCGTCCCAACCCACTGGCAGTGCCGTCCCGCCTCCCGACCCACCAAATGCCAGCCCGAGTCTAATTAATCCTCGCTAGTCGCGGCTGCGATTAAATCCCAAAAAGCCTCAGCTGGAGCTTTTGGGACTGCCCCCGCATACGACCAAGGCGTCATTAGTACCGCTCGTCTTGACCGTCCGAGCTCACCGACGAACCCGCTTGGTGATGACCCGGACAGGCAGGGTCACAGGGTGTATTCGGTACTCATGACCGACTGATGGAGTGATAGTATAGTATGAAATGAAAGATGAAATCCTCCGAGGATTCGAAAATGGACGAATAATAGAATAAAAGGAAAGGGTAAAAGCTTGGCTCGTGGCTTGACCGGCTGGATGCTCTCTAGACTTACAGTACTATAGCATTTCGCGTCGAAAGCTCGGAATAGACGGTGGACTGTGGACAGGTGGAAATGACAGAGTGCCCCAGGGGGGGGATGCTCGGACGGAGATGCATGTCTCTGGATGGATCGATTGACAGTCGGATTCTAGGATACAAGGAATCATCCTCATATACTTCCGATCACTATGTACTGTCACACTGGACAGGTGTACTGTGTACATCGGCACATGACACACCCAGGTGGGTGGATGCACTGGCGCCCGTCACCCCGGTCCAGTTCAGGTCTCTACCCAAACCCACCGCAGATCATCTTCCCCACGCTTTTCGCTTTTTGCTTTTTGCTTTGAGCTTTGAGCTTTTCCGTCTTCTTGGTCGCTCGAATTGCATGCGTATGGATCACTACTCAGTAATAGTATGATTCAGTATTACATTCAGTACTCACTGCCTCGAGACATGAGATGAAAGTAAGTAGACACTGTGGATGCTGCACATACTACATGCTACATAACCTAGTACATCTACATACATGGTTTGGACCAAACACCCACACCGAGTCATTCCAGTAGGACCGGAGTTATCGTACTACTTGATACTAAGTCACTACTAAATACACCACTAAGAAGTAGTCATGAATCAAGACCACCAGCACTGCATCAGGCAAGTGCTCTCAAGCTCGGAGACAGTACTACTACTAACTTATGTACTACTAAGTCGTAGGTAATAAGTACACTAGTACAGTACAGAGATTACCCACTTACTCCTACGGCTAGCTTCCCCCATTCACTAAGGCACTCATGATCCCCGACCAGGATTGAAGACCCTCGTCTCGACTAAATTTCCCTTTTTCCCTCATCCGACATTATTCCCCCATTTTCCATTTTTTCCTTTTTCATTAATCTCCCTTCGGGTGTGAGATCGCCCTTGCACGTTACACAAGCCTCGAACCGCCCCCGAGTCTTACTACTCACCACTATAGGAGTATACCTGAGGGATCTTGCCTTAAGGGATCTTGGGCGCAAACGTCATACTCCCTGAGTTCCTGGCCCTTTGAGTCTGACATTTCGGGAATACCATTCTGCGACTGCAGCACATGTCCACTTGCTGCTTCATACTCAATCCACGAGGAGCCCTTTTAGGAAGTTCACTTTGTTCAGCTGAGCTGGGCTATTATTATGCCCACTGCCCACTGCCTTGGCCAGAGAAGACAATGTTGAAGATTGAGACGCAGCAACAGCGACATTCAATCGTGTTTTGAAAAAGAGCATTCACTTCATATTGGATCGAGCGGGCTCAGTCTTCTTCTTTTTTCACGAATTTCCATTCCCATTTTAATTCTTTTTTTTTCCATTTTTGTTTTGCGGCGGTCGACGCGGCTGATTCTCCAGACTTTGGACGGGCCTCTCTTTTGGGGGCTTTCCACTCGGCCAAACAGACTGACGTTCTCCACGTCCACGACTTGCTCGTTGATCTTGATCCATAATTATACGATCTCGGAAATTTCCATTGGGAAGAGAAATAATGACATTTGATTTTTTTTTGGGCATCTCCCACCTCATTCTTTCCTCCCTCTCTCTCTCTCTCTCTCTCTTCGCCTTTATCTTCGATAGTCTAGGTCCTACGCTTATTTGGCATTACGCCATTTCTTTTCCTCATCCATTTCCGCGGACTCAGTATCGATCCAAATAGGTCATTGACCTGAATTGCCCCTTTCGGACACTGAACGCCTCATCCTAAGATTCGACTCGTTCCGTCGCTCTGGTTGCCCCGTCACTTTCTTCACTCGGCTTTTGTCCAGGATCCGGCCCTCGTGGACGAGGACGGGAGTTTGTTGGCCCCGGCATCGTTTGAAACCTTTTGTATATAGATCGACCAGACACCCGGGTGTGGTTATCCAGTCCGATAGACCACCAGACGTTCGGTCACGAGATCAGCACTCGATATCTTCGAAGCGTGGAACATCCCATCATTGGAATTTACTTCCTGGACCGTTTCCCATGATCTTGACCGAGTCAAGTGAAGCTGGCTCCTCACCTATCTTTTTTTGGCTTTCTCTTCCTTCTCTTTGCTTTGCCTCCATCAAGCCATACTCCAATCCGAGTTTTAAATTACCAACTTGACACTGTGCGCCACATCACCACGAGGCAGCCTACAAGGCAAAAGCAAAAATAAAAAATAAAAGGAGGGGAAAAAAGGCAGACAAGAGGTCCTCGTTGCCATCAAGCTTTCCGTTGTTCATGACCTTCTCCGAGGACGTGGGTTTGACATCTTTCAGGCGAGGAGCTCCACGCTCGACCTTGACCGTTGATCACTGAGTTTGTCCGGGGACTCGATCGACTGGATCCTTCGCTTCTCATCTCGGAGTCTATCTGTGATCCGTTGCTCATCGGACTTATACGCCTCTTGCACATAATCATTGCACGTCGAATTTCGTTGACATCTCGCCCCGTCATCATGGAGACTATCGAGCCAGTCCCATACGACTTTACATCTCATGGGATGGGCCCGTATTCGCATCGTCGGGTCATGGACACACCTCTATACTCTTACTACTCCAATTCCAACCCGACCTCTTTCACCATACCCTACCAGCAGCATATCTCGACATCGCCCGCGTATACATCCAGCTATGGTGCTCCAACTCTGAGTCCACCATCTCACCCGTACCAATACTCGATGACCAGCCAGCCACTCACATCGCCACTCCGACTGACCTCGGAGAATTCTCACATGACACACGGTATGCAAAGCTTCACCGAGTCATCGCTACCATTACCACCACCGCCGGCCCAGCGACACTCGCAGCAGGTTCAGCCCCATCACTTCTCGAAACAGACCCAGTCTCGTCAACTACCAGCAACTCTCCAGATTCTCCCGGAAATTCGACCTGCCAAGAACGCCATCAACCCGATCAGAGCCGCAAGCTATAGTCCATTATCGACCAATGCACCCCGTTCACATTCCCAGTCGTGCGCTGCTCCCAATGCGACATCATCAAGGAGCAGCCGTTCCTCTCCAGCAATCCCAAGCGGCGCAAGTACATGTGCAAGTACAGGCCTCAGCGCATCCTCGGTCTCTAAATCTGAATCTGGATCTGGACCAGAAGCCGAATTCTCCACCGGAATCGACGTCCTCATGAAAGCCATCCAGTCCAAGCCAACCGACCCGCCCTCTTCAATCCCACCGCAGCAAGCAGTGCTCCCACCACTTCACCAGCTCACCCCCTCAGCTTCCGCCCTAGCCCCAGGACCGCCATCAGCATTAGGACCAAGTCAAGCACCTCACCCCAGCTATCCAATCTCCATCTCCCCGCCGCAGGCCCTTCTCATGGAAGAAGGACACCTGTCGAGATCTGGAAAGAAGAGGAAATACACATGCACACTCCCGAATTGCGGAAAGAGCTTTGCACAAAAGACGCACTTGGATATTCATCATCGGGCGCATTCGGGGGAGAAACCTTTTGTAAGTTCACATGCACCAATAGCAAAGAAACCGTCCGAAAAGAACTGCTCGGATCCAGCTGCTGATGACTTATCTCACTTTCTACAGATTTGCAAGGAACCCTCGTGTGGCCAGCGGTTCTCGCAGCTCGGCAATCTCAAGGTAAGTCCCTAGACATAAGTCAACGATCATCGAGACTCAAGAGCGACATTCGACGAAATGAAAACGCTCTCTTCCCACCAAGTAGTCTACCCAGAACACTAACTCGTATGTCTCTGCTACTCTCCAGACCCATCAAAGACGACACACAGGCGAAAAGCCCTTCAAATGCGATATCTGCCACAAACGATTCGCCCAGCGAGGCAATGTCCGCGCGCATCAGATCACCCACCTGCAGGCCAAGCCCTTCATATGTCTTCTAGACTCTTGCGGCAAGAAGTTTACCCAATTGGGAAATCTCAAGGTGAGATACGAGCCTCGCAGTCGCCGTCGCAGTCGTAGTCACATATTCGCCATTCTCTCCCCATACACAGAACCATAAAAACAACAGCACCAAAGCTAACCGCTCCACCTGGCACCTACCCAGTCCCATCAGAATAAATTCCACGCATCCACACTCCGCAATCTCACGCTGCGATTCGCATCCATGGGCGACGCCGGACCAATGAATCCCGCAGACCGTGAACTATGGGAATATTTCGCCGAACTGTACAAGAACAGCAACAAGGGAATCAAAGGACGAGGCAAAGATCGTCGCATCTCGACCATCACATCCGCTGCCGATAACGCTCACTCAAACACAAACACAAACGCACATGCCGGCTCTTCTTCACCCGCTTCGTCGTCTTCCTCCTCGTCCTCGTCTTCCCCCTTTACCGGCATGACTCGCACACAGTACCCCCCTACCCACGATAATGCCCGTCGCGCAGGAGCGCGAATGTCCTCGATGGAATCCGACGAGGACAGTCGATTGGTTTACACCGGATATCTAAACCGAGACATTTCCATGTCGATGCCGATGCCAATGCCCATGCCGATGCCTATGCCCATGTCCATGTCCATGCCCCTGTCCGTGTCCGGATCATGTAGCAGTGAAGCCGAAGCCGAAGCAGACAGGGAGGATCATGTTCTGGGCGGAAGCCGACAGCGATACGAAGATGTTGACGAGGACGAGGAAAGAGAAGCGCGCATGGAAGTTGAAGGGTTGGGGGCGTACTATTTGGAGAGGAGGTTCGTTTGAATTGAAATTGAATGCATGTTGCATACTGAACTGTGGAGTCTGGCTTTTGAACTCCGGGGAGACGCGGAGCTCGGGTTTGGGTTATCTTGGTGGGATTTGATAATGATGCTGTAGTTGATTTCTTCGGTGTATTTGTCTCCCCATTGTTTTTTCCCCCTTATTCTGGGCTATGTCTTCAGTTTTGTATGATACATGTACGTGATATCGGATCTTATTCACGATGTGTCGCAAATATTGTATAATATATACACTGCACTCCTGCTAATCATGCGCAGGAAGAGAGGTGGAAAGCGCGAGGGAAAAATCACCCCAACGAATATGTTGAACAGTGACCTACTAGGAACCTTGAAGCTCATCAGAGACTCCAATCTTCTTCTCACGGGAAAGCTTCTTCGGCTTCGCCTTGAATTTCTACCAGTACACAACTTGACAAATGCTCGTTACGACAGATAGTCTGACATTGCAATAGTCTGACTAGAAACTCATGTCAGGCAGAATTAGGTTCCTTTTGCAGGACATTGATCTCCTTCCATCTATGCGTACAGACCCCCTGTTCATATTCATGAGAGGATTTCCAGCTCTTGCAGAAGATGAGGAACAGAACCACGAAAAAAAAACAATTCCAAAAGGGAACAATTAGTGACTTCTTACACACCGCTCTTCGAGGTACTATGCGTCGACATCGACATCGGCATTCGCACCGGCGTCGGGAATCGCAATATCTCCGTCAGCCGCCGTATCCGCGGTTTCCTCGCCGGCCGGGGCCTGAGTACCCACGGGGGTGGCATTCAGCAATGCCGCCGCGATAAACGCCTCTTCCACCAGAGCCTTTCGACGGAAAACACGTAGCCAGCGACGGCCCCACTGACGCAGCATAGCGTGTTCGGGGGATTCGCCGGATCCATCACCACGCTCCATCAACTCGTCGTTACTGCCGGAGGCGACAGGGACAAGCGAATCTTCGATGAATTTAAAAAGATTCTGCATCTCCGTTCGTTCGCGGTTCAAGGTCTCCTCGAGCACGCTGAGTTGAGGCTCGTAGAGAGTCTTTTGGGACCGTGCAGCCACGATCTGACGCATTCGATTCGTCACTTTACCCACCGTGGCAAAGACCATCTCGTAAATGTGGGATTTGGCGAGGATAGCGCCAGCATCAACGTGTTCCGTGAGTGCCCATTCCAGGACAGAAAGCGGGCTGATGATGGTGTAGTTGAGTAGTTTGTCCACAATGTTGATGGCAATGCCGGGTTGATCGGCCCAGTACTCCATCACGGACGTGATGATCTGCAAGCGAGCCTTCTCGGAGGCTGCACCAATGGCCAAGAGCCGATCCTTGTTCCGTTCGATGCATGACAAGACGTGGGATAGAGATTTGGAGCCCACGAAACAGATCGATGTTACGAGAGCGTCTGTGGACGGGATCTTAGGTTCCTCCACTCCTTGACCTTGAGCTTGCTCCTCAATTGCGGCCAGTACAGGCTGAAGTTCATCGTCGGTGGCTTTCTTTCGGATGAGCTGCATAAGCTCTTGGCCTTGCTTGGCGTAGGGAGTTGCTATCCAAAACATGATTGTTAGTGAGTAAGACCTTGAAAAGTTGCAGTGGAGTGGCGGCTCCTTTCACTCGCGAGAATCCTGAACATTTTAGCGTACCTTCGGAGGAATATTTGAAGTCTGGTGTATCCTTTTCCTTGTCTTCCGTGATCAAAGGCAGATATGGCTCAGGCAGAGTTCCCTTGATTCGCTGAGCAAAGCTAAGACGAATCTCCTTGTCCAAGGCACCGTTGATGAAAGCCAAGCGAGGATGCACGGCAGAAAGCTCCAAATCATCCACCCTGATATTAAGTCATTGTCAGTGCCCAAGTTCCACCACCTTCTGTTGTCTATTAAGGCCCACGCATTGGAGACTTACCATTCGCTCCATTTCCATGTGAACCCAAAGTTGCTTAGATGGTGCGCGAACCAATCCAGGAATCGGCTGGAAAGTTCAAGATCCATCGTCTCAAGACTGTTGTAGAGGAATCGAATGGCACGACCCAGACTAGGTGCGATAGCAGCAGGGGCAATCTTGCAGCATTCGGTCAGAACGGAGTGATAATACACAAGCTTATGCTCAGGAGTTGGAAGCTGGAAGAGCTGCGAGAAAACCGCATCAACTGCTACATCCTCAGGTTTCCAAGCCTTGTTCTCTCCCGCCATGTCCCGCATTCGATCAAACGGAGTTGCACGCTTGACAAAAGTGTCGCGAGTGTAGTAACAATCCACGTCAATCAAGTACTTGGCTGTAGCCACGCGATTGAAATCCAGATTGTTGAGTGTATCGACCATGGCGTCTCTGAGGAGTGAAGAAGTGATGTCCGAAATGGGAGGAACGGTGTCAACCTCCTGGTTCGCATACACGGAGAGAAAGACCTCCGGGAAGAGGGCGCGTGGACCAAAGGGCACTGGACTCGGGACCTTGATTTCTGGGAAGGCAATTTTGGTGACGACCTCGAATGGCTGTTGATCTTCACTGTCTGATTGCCGGGCATCCCTCCAGGGACGAGACAAGCACTTGAGTTCCCACTGGTTACTTGCCTCCCCTTGAAGCTGGTTCTGGAGAACGCTGATGAAGCTTGCGCCAGAGGTAGTTTCATCCTCCTTCTCCCCGAAAGTCTTCACCAGATCAACCAAGTTGTGTGGGGTTGATGCGATGATTTCCGTTTTCTCGAGCAAGCTGGACGCCAAGGTTTCGAAACCAGTGGCGGGAGACGACATGATGTAGGGGATGGTGAGCAGGATGATTTTCACAAGCTCCAGACCAAGCAACTATAGGCGCGGGAGAAAAAGAAGTGTTAGCTCTGCAGATGTTTCGACTTTCCACGAACCGCGCATACATACATCTTCTGACGATGTGGTCTGAAGGTCAACCGCACGGGCAAAGAACTCTTCCAGCAAAGGGAAGATACCATTGCCCACGAACAAGGGCTGCAAGCAACCCAAAAAGCGGACCAGAAGTTTGACTTCGCGCCATGATCCAGACTCAATGTTCTTTTGCAAGATCGTAGCCGTCTTGTTGATGAGCTCTGTCCCAAGCTCTGGCTTGTTTTTGTACGCAAAAAGAGCTACCGCGGCAACGAAGGGGATTTTCATCGGCTGTTCAAGGACCCTAAAGCGTTGTCAGTAGACGGAAAGTAGGGTCAAAAGACGCATGTTCAAATAACGTACAGGTCTAGAGAAATGTTGATCATAGTGTTGCGAAGCTCCTCGTCTTCGTAATTCTCAGCAACGGTCTTTGCAATGCTCACAACATCGTCCTCGACTCGGCGAGCAGCCTAGATAGCAATCTTCAATTTCAGCAATTGTTGCGAAACCAGTTCGATCTTTGCGACAGGGGACATCCTTACCGATTCCGCAATTGTCAGAAGCTGCCGACGAATCTGCACGAAGAGTGGCTCCTCATATCTTCGGCGCTGCGGACGACGATCATAATCCTCATCATCTAACCATCAATCTTGTCAGCGGCGCGTAAACCAGAAGATCCGCGAATGGCTCCCTCACCTCGGTAGCGGCGCTTGCGACCACCACCACCCCCGCGGTGACCATTATTGCGACGGTCGTAGTCAGCCATGGTGAATTGCACAGGATGCGACAGTCAAAGCACCCGCAAATCTGAGTTGGCGTGGAGCGTGAGTAAGGTCCAGCGGAGGTGAGAGCTTCCCCGAATGTTACTGACGCGCGGATGAACAATAGTCCGTTCCGGTCCTACGTCTATAGCTCCCATCCTCAGAGATGATGAGATTGAAAGTAGAACCTTCCCTTTAAATCAGTCATCCCAGAGTAACTCGTGTCTGCTATAGCTTAAAACACGTCACACTCAATGGGTATTATTGAAGGGCGGATTATGGCTCGCAGGCATTGCGGGAAACGACAAGGAGGTTCCCATATTGCGTCATAGCCCTAGTGTAGAGCTCTGAGACCAGACGCATCCCGTGTGCGTTGAATGACCTCGAGCTCGCAACATAATCTCAGAATCTCCGTATCAGCTACGAGCCCATATAGAACCAGCTATGTGTGAGTAATTCGTGGAACAGGCTCAACCCCATGAGATGCTGCGTGCGGAAGGTCGCGAATCTGAAAGCTGCCAAGATATATTCACATATGTATTGGATCATAATACGGACTGGGGTACACTACTTTCTCCCGTCCTGAGTGATGTACTCGATGCTGGCAACCTTACCGAGATCGCCATTGTAACTCTAACGTACGAGCATAGTCATGAATCCCTCTCTGTTCCGTGCCAAACATGACCCCCAAAGTTTTCGGGTGGGGAATTCTCAGTGATTTTGATAGAGTTGGAGCGTTTGCAACAACTAGTGAGTGTGAATATCATGACAAAATACTGGAAACTTTATAGATACGCGTCGACGCATCTTCACTGGCAACTGCGAGCTCGAAGAAGGGCCTTTCATCCACATCAGCAGCCATCACAGGCCTCCACCTCAATTGGGTGATGGTCTTCGAGGGAGCGATTGAGGGTTCCACTGTTGTGATGTGGCTCGCCTCAAAGCTTTCAATGGAAACCTTGTGAATTGAGACGGCTCCACTGTCTTCTCCCGCGGCGAGGATAAAGTACTTCTGATACGGGACTGGCAAGAATGCAATCGCAGATACAGCCGAGGTCAGCGAGATGGTTGACTTGCACTCGAATGTAGCGTCGTTCTTCTGCCAGATCTTCACGGACTTGTCACGTCCAGCAGTAGCAAATACGCGATTGCCCGCGGTTGGGGCCCAGGCGGCGCCCAGAATCATTCGAGAGTGACCTTTTGGATTCGTGACAAGATTGGTGAAGACTGTCGGTTGCTGTTCGCTCCTCTCAAAGACAGCCCATTGACGGTCTCGGCCAACACTAAGGAGGAACCTGTCGTCGTCTGAGAATGATAAATCGGTTATGGTGAGCGAATGTGCAGTAAGTGATGGCTTGATCTCATGCCAGTCAGAAGTATCGTACAAGCGGATCACAGCGTGATCGACGGAGCTCGCCTTGCAAGCTGTGGCAATAAGAGTCCTGTCATGACTGACGGCCACGGCAGAGATCTCATAACCGTGTCCGTACAGCTTTTCATGCTCCGGCCACAAGGTGTATCGAGCCAACTGATCTTCTAGCGGCGGGGAATCGTAATTAAGGGACACACTTGGAGCAGCCGAAGATGCGCCATTGGCCCCGGCCTCATCTTCAACGGGGGCCTCCTCCCCTTGAGCCTTATTTGACAGACCAAGGACCGGGATTTCAGCCAGGTCTGGCAAAGCTGACTCGTCAATCTTTTGGTGAAAGCCAGTAAGTCTTTCAAGTAACTCAGCAATTTGCTTCGGCTCGTTGAAGACACGCAGAAGCTTTTCATCGGCACCTGAGACAAATTGACCAGGTCCAAGTGTGTCAATGCAATTCAAATCGTAACCGTGGATCTGAGGTCGAGAGAACTCATGCCACGAGCATTTTTGGTCACGCATCCATTGAGCATGAAGGCGAGTCGTCTGATCCGCGCTTGTGGAAAGCAAGTACCCTCCACTAGGCTCCCATTGCACACCGTTCGCAGACCGCACATGGCCCGAAATACCAAACTTCTGCACCCAAAGATCGGCTTCGGGCTCGTGCTGCCAGACCCTCCAGCTTCCAGTACGGCCAAGGCTGACCACCGTCGTTCCATCAGGTGACCAGAGCCCAATCCAAAATCCACCTGCGCTACCAGTCGCGGTTGTGGAGCCTTTCATGGTGCTTATTTCGCCCATTCTTTCTCCTGACATCCAGACCCCAGATACCGGGTCTTGTTCCCAAATCGTGATCGTATTATCAGCCGAAGCAGTCAGAAGCTGGGCGCGACTAGGATCGGGATTCCATGCCGTGGTATAGATCCAATCTTCATTTCCAAACAGCAAAGCTTCAAAGGTGATCGAGTATTTTGAACCAGCTGCCTCAAACTCGTGCGCTTTGTTGGAAAGTGTTGGCTCCATACCCCCCAGTAGAGGATCATCCTCGTCAATCTCAGCAGGAAGCTGGACTTCACCCTGACATAAGCGCCACAAGCGAATATACTTATCTTGACTGGCCGATGCAAGCAAGAGATCGCTGGTTTCACCTTTTCCTTCTCTTGTAAACGATAACGATCGAATCCAAGCCTCGTGCCCAGACAATGCGGCCCGGTGCTGAAAAATTGGCTTGTCAATCGTAGACTCTGCGGAATAGATGTGAACTTTGGTGGTGGTGCCTGCAACGGCTAGGACTAATCCCTTGCCATTGGCTCCGTCGAGGACTCTCAAAGCCAATGTGAGAGGAAAGAAGCGTGGCTTCATCGTGATTGTCTCGAGTAATGCACCCTTGGGGTCGGCCTGAGCATCAAGTCTCCAGATGCGAACGGTCCCGTCTGCTGCTCCCGTCGCAATGATATCCGTTCCTTCGGCCACAGCAATCGCGTTTACGCTGCCTTCATGTCCTTCAAGTCGGAATCCAAGTTTGTAGCTTCGGTAGTCATTTTCATCTTGTTCCCACACTTTGATTGTCCGATCAACGGACCCAGTCAAGAGAAATCTGGCGCCGGTGGAGGGGCAGGTGTAGAATCTGACGACGCTGACTTTGTCGGAGTGGCCAACAAGAAGGGCGTAGACTCCTTTGTTCGAATCATCCTGCGCAAATCGTCAGCTATCTCCAACACGATCACAGGGACATACCGCATTTTGTGCTTGGACCTACCAAAGGCTCCCACAATGCAACATTATTGTCCGCGCCAAAGGCAAGTACACCTGAATGAACATCCCAATCTGCGGCGCCGGGGTGCCGGTTGCCTCCAACACTGATATACTCAGTCGATATCGACGCCATATTTGCGGTTCTCCAGACCGGCTGAAACTGCTCTCGAAGAAGAATTGAAGACGGCGAAGACCGGCCAAAAGAGCTGTCGCAGCTATGGGCACAATTGTGAAAAGAGGGCTTATCGATAAGGATCGTTCTCCTCAGCCCCTCCCCGCCGCGATCGTCAATTCAATTTCCGTCGCGCTGACGAGAAGCACCCAGCGAGGACTAATCAAATCTCAATCTCTGACCCAGCTCGTTACCATATAATGTCGCAATCTGCTTCAGTGGGCGAATGCTCTCATATTCCTATCACAGTCGAGTTCACGTATGCCGAGCCCAGTTCGAATTGTTTAAGCGTCGCCGATTACTCACCTTACGATCTAGTGGCGGACTCGAACTACTCTTTGGCAACGTACGCAAGCACAAGATCTCCGTACCGTCGCGTATGAGTGATGAAAATCCCACAAATATTTCATATTTGCTTCCATACCTCGTCGACAACCTCATGCAGGATCAACGGAAGGAGATGTTCATCATGGAGGATAACGTGTCAGTTGATTTCGGATCATCGCTCAAGTGCGTAGGCTAATACCAGGCTTAGTCGACCAGGCATTCTCGTCTTGATCAACGATGCCGATTGGGAACTCGAGGGTGAAGAGAAATACGAACTGCAACCGGGCGATAATATTGTATTCGTTTCAACGCTACACGGAGGCTAAAGACCTGGTCTGTGAAGTGAATACATGTATTGAATGAAGCAATTAGCTGCTGCAAGTGATTGTCGATCAACGTTATGGTTGTCACGTCAGTCTCAGGCAATAATTGGACACTTCCAATTGTCGCTCAGACGACATCCTCGACGTGCTGCTGGGAGATTCTCTCGGGCTCACGAGGTGTGCGGAGTCCACTCGGAGTCCTCAATCCACTCTGCGGAGTCCCAGATCCGTCCATTGGGCTACCGAGGCCTTGCATGGGAGAGACAACTCCGCTTGGGGGTACAGGAATCTTGATATCCTCGGGCGAGGCGGGGATGATCTCCTCTGGCAGGTCGGGAATATGGATCCGGCGAGCTTCGTTTTGGTAACTCTCCGGTATAATCTAGTGTTTCAAATTTTAGATGGCCATACTCTTGACCCAATTGGTTGGATTCTCTTACCTCAATAATCTCGTCTCGTGGGAATTCCAGGAATGGAATGTCGGCTGCGTTACACGCCATCAAGTAGCCGTAAAGAACTCTCAACACGCTCTCATGGGCAATTATGAGCAAATCGTTCTGCTCCCGCTCCAATTCAAGAATGACCGGCTCCAGACGGACGGCGAGGTCATGATAGGACTAAGGAAGTGTAAGTTGGGGAAACCCGGACGCACCAAATAATTCTCTTACCTCTGCTCGAGGGTAGCGGTGATGATAAGGGTCTAGCTCGTGCTTGGCCACCTCGTCTGGCCATTCCGCACGAATGCGCCTCTCCGACATCTGCTCACACACACCGGGATTGAGTTGACTCATCTGAGATCGCTGACGGACTTTGTAGCCTTTGTCATAGAGGTACTTTGCAGTCTCAACGGTACGACGTCTGGTGGAAGTCCAGACTTTCAAAGGCCGGAGTTCATAGCCTACATCCCCTCGTTCGATCATTTCCTGTTTCTCAGACTCCCGGTGAGCAAGAAGCCGTTCTGTCATCTTGCGAGCGTAATCGTTACCCTTTTCGGAGAGACTAGAGTCGGATTTATAGGATAGGTCTTTGGATACACCAGCCTTCACACCTTATCAGCAGTGTTTCGTATCGCATGGGACGAATTAGACTTACTCGCACGAAATATGTTCGTCGCGACTTGATGTGCAAATTCAGCAGATAGAACACGATGCGATTAGACAGGTAGCCAAAGCTTCGGTTGTTCACAATGAGTCGCTGGCCGGCATTGATCATCTGGGGAAGTCATCAGTATGCAGATCATTGGCGAAAAGAATTGGAGATGTCAAACCTTGATGTAGTTCAAATCCTTCTCTTCCATAGTCTGGAATTGGGGAATACGGGAGCTGATTCGAGTCAGGTAGTGCTTGACTGCGTCGTCTGGTGTCCAGGACACATACTGATGATGAGTGAGCGGATGATCTGGACTAATGGTCTAATTATGTTGCACTCACATCAGGCGACGAAATCTTGACGCGGCGAACGTTTTCCTCGATGATACGCTCATCATCACACCAAGATTCGATGAAGAGCGTCTGTCAATTTGGAATTGATGTTAGGCCAAAGCATTCCACGCCGTGTTGGAGGATCGCAAACCTCAATGTCGTGCTTGGCAAATTCCTTGGCGAGTGAACGCCGTCCCGAAGCCAGGGGATTCACGGCGTCATAAATGGCAATCTGACCATTCTCATGGTTCAAGAAGTGGTAAATGTCCTCTCGACACTTGCGAACGATTTTCTGGCGGAGCAGAACAGACGATGCCGATGCTGCACATGCAATTAAACCGAGTGGCCGAGCTGTCAATCATCTTGTTTGGCACTCACCATTGACAAAGAAGTAGTCTTCTGGCATATCCTCGCCAAATGGGATCGTGGCTCTTCGGTAGTCTCCGAGATGGAAAATCCGCGTCTTGACCCCCAGCCTGTGGTCATGTAAGCAGCATTCTAAACAGCATCGCAATGGATCAATGATCTCTTCGTCCCTCCTCGATGCACTTACCATCTCAGATACCGAGCCAACGCGACAGAGATGTGCCTATTAAATGATGAGCTTGGACGCCCGTCATGTATGCATCACGTTTTTGATGGCCTTCGACTTACGTTTTTCCTCTAGCGGGCAGCCCGACTGTGATGATCACGATACGCCCAGAGTGGAAGAGTCGTCCTGACTCGGTACTGTACAGTTGAGCTGGAGCTAGGTCGGCCTTTTCTGGCAAATCGTGGATGGCATCAACGAAGATGGATGATTTCCGCCTGAATTGCGGAGAGTTGGCCACGATTTCTGCTGTACTAAACTGACGTCAGATTCAGGGTATGGTGAGTGAAAGGTAAGACGTTTGATCGGCATATTTGTCGTGGAATGCTTTCAAGCAGGCCACGATCAAAGCTTTCAATCAGGCATGATTCCATGTTGCGAGCAAAGGTCATCCATCGTGCATGAGGTGTACTCGGTGTACTCACAGTAAGGTATCCATGATGGCGGGGCCAGCGAATACACAACAACAACCGAGGTCTGGGTTGAGCTTGGGCTGGTCAGGCTGATGAGCTTTGAGGGAGAGTCTGAAATATCTCGAGCTGATGGGATTCTCTCAGTAATCATTCACTTCAAGGTAGTGTGATCCTTGACCTGAAAGCACAGAGTGAATGTTAAAGAGAGCGCGCTGGTGGAAAGCGGTAGAACTGATAACGATAAATGGCAGGTGTAGATCTCGGGTGGATCCTCAACTCAACTAGCGCGCTGCCTGGTTCTGTATGGAAGTACTTAGCAGGAGCTGTAGGACTAATCAGAATTCAAGCGCACTCGTATGTCTGCACGCTATCCTTATGAAGCTCTCAACTTTATCTGAGTGAGCTCGATTATAGTACATCTAGAATTAGAAGATTGCAATCATGCAGTAAGTTGTCAAATTTGTTACAATCTCCAATGGTCATTGTCTTATGCAAAATGCCACACGTCCGAGAATGCCCGCCCGGGCCCGGTGTGCTTACATAAGGCCATCCCGGCGGACAGCAGCAACCAAAGACGCTACGCAATTGGCAATTTTCAAACTGGAAAGTCTTCAGCTTGGCTGTGATTGAAACCATCAACAACCCAAGTGCACCATCCTCGACCCTTCTCCCCGCGGAGCCTCCTTTCAGCCCCCTTCCATCACTGCCCTTTCAATTTGAGACGTTTGTTCGTCCCAGAACATCCGGGCCGGTCTCTCTTCTCTCACCGTCCGCCTGTCTTCCCTTGTTGTCAACGAACCCCCGGTTGACCGAGCATCGCGTGACGACTCATCCGGAATTCGATTTATACATCTCATATACTTTCCAAGATGGGCGATCTCACATCATCTCTTTCCGTCCTCACGGAAAACCCTGCGATGGCAATCGTGAACGACATGTACACCTCGTTCGCTGAGCGCCGAGCATTGTTGAACCTGCCCAACCCCGGCACTGTGGACAACATTGCGCGTGAGGTGCAGAAGGAGGTTTTGCTCTCGAATTTCATGTTCTCTGGTCTTCGCGCCGATTTGACCAAGGTGTTTGGCATGTCTCCCCTGTTCCGAGTCTCTCATGCCTTCTCAATGGGAGGCTCCGGCAACCTGCCACCGTACGCCTTTTCGTCGATGTACGGCAGCCCCAAGGTAAGCAGCATACACTTCACATCGTGATATCAACATTGCAGCTCAATCAAGGCACACCTCCTTTTTTCATTGATCTTCCCCCGGATAACTGACCACCGTCGTCCACGTGCAGGTTTTCATGCAAGGTAACCTCGGCAGCGATGGCACCCTCTCGGCCGTGTACAACTGGCGCTGGAATCAGGCCCTCGTCACCAAGACCAACGCTCAGATCATGCCCGGTGGTGGTCAGGGTCTGATGCAGATTGATAATGACTACACCGGCAAGGACTTTTCTGCGTCTCTGAAGGCATTCAACCCCTCATTCCTTGAGGGTGGCCTTACTGGCATCTTTGTTGGAAGCTACCTTCAGAGTGTCACCCCCGGCTTGGCCCTCGGTTTTGAGGCCATCTGGCAGCGCCAGGGTCTGAACACTCGTCCCGAAACTGCTCTCTCCTACTGCGCCAAGTACAAGGGTGACGATTGGATCGGTACTGCCCAGCTGCAGGCCCAGGGCACCTTTGCTGCCACCTACTGGCGCAAGCTGTCTGAGCGCGTTGAGGCTGGTGTTGACATGAACCTCCAGTTCGCTCCCAACGCCGCTGCCATGATGATGGGTGGTCCCAGCCGTGACGGCACCACTGCGATCGGTGCCAAGTACGACTTCCGTGCCTCTTCCTTCCGCGCCCAGGTCGACAGTGCCGGTAAGGTCAGCTGCCTCTTGGAAAAGCGTATCGCCATGCCCATCTCTTTGACTTTTGCTGGTGAAATTGACCAAGCCAAGGTAAGTGGACGGTGGATCTGATTGGAAAGACCTTTTGATAAGAGCGCGATGGCTAATGATTTCCTTGTAGCAAACGGCCAAGGTTGGACTTGCGGTCTCTCTCGAGATTGCTGGCGAGGAGTTGATGGAGCAGCAGGAGAAGGCTGACCCCAACATGATGCCCCCTCCCTTCTAAGCTCATCATGAAGCATGCGCTGCCTTTTTCCAAATCCTCTCAGGGCCTAGTCTCAGTGTGTACTGCTAGGTCCCCCGAGAGCTAATCACTCCATTCGACCACCCTGTTTTATTAGTACTCCTTCGCTCCCCCTCACCAAATTCCTTTCCCTGTCTTAAGTGACGAGGGCACGTCAGTTTCTTTCCCTCTTCATACTTGCGGTCCCGACTTCCATCAAGGGATCACTGATTTTGGCGGCACTTGTCTGGCGCCAATGGAGAGCCTCCGCATGACCTGTATAGATTCACATTGTTTCCATTGTTATCATCGGTGTCCAATTCAAATCTCTGTCCCTTTTTTTTTCGTCTACTTTCGTCGGCCTTGCACCTTGTGCTGCTATTTTCTACTCTTACTCGTTTTTATCCTTCCCCACGTTTGATATCCGCACTGCCTCGGTGTTCTGTTTGATACATGATCTGTGGTCTCATGTGCCTCTTGACGCGTGAGAGTTGAGGGGATGGCTTATCTTTGACAAGGGCAAGTTCTCTGCTCGTGTCGAAAGGAACAGGCGTTGCAGACATTGTCTTTTCATCATGACTTGTCACTGGCACCGGTTTGAACAGTGGGGTGGCGGGGCCAACGTGTGAGCCAGACGAGGAGCACAGGTGATAGATGCGGGCTGGAGAGATGAGGTCTGGTTCTGTGGCCGCATCATAGACAGATCAATGTAAAACAGTCTTTGACGCTTTAATTGCAGCGAGTCTCTCATCATCATCAACCCTATCCACGGGTCACCTTGCCCATCTCTTGAAGTCGATAGTCTCTCGCTAGGTCGGGCAGTCAGACGGTCTTGCCTCTGCTTGATTTGTCTATTCCAGACGACACAAGCGCGTATGCGCCAACCACGATATCCAACGTTGTCCCTAATCGTCCTGGACCTGACCACTCTGAAAAGTTCAGCTCGCCCTAACATGATAGTTACACTCCAGTGTACCGGACAGGAGAATGAAACTATGTGGAGCCATCCCAATGAAGAATAACCCCTTTCCCAGATAGAATCAGCGTTACCATGTAGATTACTTGTGTTTCTATTCTATCTCACAACCTTGCAAGGTCTGTACTACAGTATCTCCTCGCCTACTAGTATGTCAACCACCACATCCAGGACCTACCTACCTACTAACCCAGTCTCTGCATCCCCGCATCAAATCCCGATCCCAACCTTGCCCACTTACATTCCCACCTCGTGCATGCATCCAACCAAAACCACATGCTAAGCTAGACTACCGAACACGTCCCCGCAGACGTATTTTCACCACGACATCTCGACCGACGGTACGATATGTTGTACCTCGTCGTAGAATCAATTCAACTCGGTCCGGGCACCCCGCAGCACAGCATTAACTTCCTGCCTTCTGGTTTCCCCCTCATCTCCGCGCGGGAATCCCCCGGCCCCGAGGCATGGAGCTGGAAGATGGTGGTCTGGTGCGGTGGTAGCAGCCGTCGGCCGAGTAGTCCTATAGCTCCTTAGCTCCTAGAGCTCCTACTATGGGGTGATACCCAGCAGTCGAAGCAGAGATGACATGTTGAGAACTGCAAAGGCAGACGGGCGCCGGGACCTGGTTATGGCAGTACCGGGGCTATTGATACATTTGACTTGGGAAAGTCGGGATGAGCTGGAGCCCGCGTGGCGGGAAGTTCTCGCGAAGATGACGGGTGAGGAGGGATTCTGGTAGAGCTGTCTACGGGCTCGTGGATGACATGGCATATTTTCCGGCGATTACAGGGCTCAGCTTGGTCTTTCAGCACGGAGAATCAAGGTGGGACCTCATCAGGTTAGTGTTGTAGACACTGGATGCAATACTGATGCGGTCAAGGTTACTATGTAGTACTAACTACTACACTCGTATGTAGGTAGCTACCTAGGTAGGTAGTCGATGTTGACCTCGTGCTGAGCCTGGGCAATGAAAGACTTGCCCCGCTGACTCCAGGCGTAATGCCGGTTTGGAAAGAGCTTTATACCAATGGAATGGATTGTCCTCACTGGACAAAAATCATAATTCATACGGTACAATTACATCCATGGAGCGATTGGAAGAGGCGGTCGAATGGAGAATGGAGAGCAACGTGCATGGCTTCTGTTCGTTCGATGATCTGGTGATCTGCCAGACTCGAGCAGGTGGTCCGGTTCTCGAATCCAGTCAACCTGCACTTGTTGAGATGATGTCGGGTTACCAGACATGGACCGACTACGTTTATGCCATGCAGAAAGGGATGTATATTTGATATCGTCCGAATGTATCAAAGCAGTAGCCTAGTTTTACTGTTCTACTATCCCACTATATCCTCGGAAATCAAAGCCCAAAGACATATCCAGTACAGGATCAGCGGATCACTGGATAATGGATATCCATCTTTGAATGATACACACGTGCCCGTCGTAACATATGTCTCTACTCTCTCGTCAGGTGACCTAAACGGTTAGTGTGATTCAGCACTCGGCACATGAGTAGCTTCAGTGCAGCAGTACAGCAGTGAGCACTGAGCAATCAAGACCGCTTGCAGCCTTCAGTCCTGTACTTACCTTCCCAGAACCAACACCTCCAGTGGTCACCTCCCAAGTGATCCAGTCCCCCCGCAGAGTCCTCAAGCGTTGGCTCTGGTTGCTCATTTCCCTGAAATGAAGACACTCTGTGATGGTGGGGGCCCGCTCCACATGAAAGTTTGTGGCTGTCTGGTTCTGCAAATGAGGAGTGGGGAGGGCACCTGTTCGTTCGGCTCTGAGTCCCTACTCCCTACTCCCTAGTCCTACACTCTGCAAGACTTCCATCGTTCACGGGCATTTGCGGATCTATGGAATCACTGGAATGAGGAATCAGGTGCCAGACTTGGACCTTTCAGGGAAGCGAATGAGTGATCGGAGAGATAGAGGGCCAGGGTGAAGTTGCGGGGACTCCGTTGAATCACGAGCATTGTTCACTTGAATGTGATGATTTATGTAAGTGTACGATGCTTGACAGGTCGATATCCACAGTTGCACAGTCCACGCGCCTTCTGGGGAAATACTGTTTGTCTTTTTGTCTCGAGATGTTCTCGGCTCCGGTCAAAAGATCAACGTCGATTAACATACTGCGTTGGCAGGGACAGTGGACAGTGACACACCCAGTCGCCTGGGTACTTTCCGGAGAGTGATTCGGTGGAATCAGGCTTGATACTTAGTAGTAAGCAGGCCAGGGTATACTCGGCTGGGAGTCTTGCTTGTGATTTGTGTGAGTATGAAGTATGGAGTATGGACTGGGAGCTTGTCGTCGCTCGATGTGTAAATTTGACTATGTAATGATGTGCTAGATATGGATAAGGTTTGATTTTTGATTACATTGGTTGTCACAAGTAGTTACAATTCATCTCTTCCAAGTCAGGGAGCTGTTTCATGTCGATTGACAGATGCTACGATCTCCTCTCGTATCACCTTCTCCGACAGGTCCCCAAATCGTCTGTGATACAAACCAAGCGAGAAGATTCAACACAGCAAGAATCTATACTTGGCATACAATTAAAAAAAAACTGGAATGGAATACATTCACCACTGCTCATCTTGCTTAATCCACCATGTCTACGAGCCCACACAACGACGGCAGCAGGACGTGTAACACTCCGCGCTCCCATCCATTTTGCCCATGTTTCAGGCTTAAAACCTGGGACGAAACAGTTTCGGTCCTGGAGGCGTCGCACAACACGGCATGTCGTCGAGCTTATTCCTACCTAGTAGAACCTACCAGGGCCTCCTTTCTGCGAGACAACATGCCCATCTTAGGGGGTAAAATTACTTCTGAACCATTCGGTGACTCGACGTGTATGGTAGATGAATGGGGGGAAGTCCAGTTCTCCAGTGGAGGGCTCATTCCAGTTGTTATGCCCATTTCCCATATAAGCCTTTGGAAATGAAATGCCAATTACCCAAGTCATTGATCATGCCACGGTTGGGGAAGATAATCGGTTGGCCCTTGCATGGCCATGGCCATGGCCATGGCCATTAGCCCGACATGGCTCATTGTACATAGGTCCGGAGTCTTGGTAGGTCCACTATTCTGGTAGATCTGAGAGCCGCCACATTCCTCGGGTAATCAAATCTCGCCAGACTTGCCTTTGTAGGTCTGTCCCACGACTCGTGAAGTTCGTTTCATCGGCTCTGTGCACTGCAGTACTGCACAGTGCACAGTTGCACACTGTAGAGTTCATATTGCGCATTCCTTGGGCGGAGATGATAGTCTACGGACTTGACTGACAAGCGTGTCGATGTCGATGCCGATAGACATCACTTACAAGGTACGACCCGCCCTTGTCAGAGGCGTCCTTTGGTTCTCTTCCTTTTTGAGAATGACACTGCTGAATAAACTCCATCCAAAAGTCCAGGGCAGAATGTTGTCCGAAGAACACAACTGGAGCACCACCAGCAGAATTTTTCAAATACGATAAGTTACTCGGACTATGAAATCATCCTCTGTGAGTATGATACATTGAATAAATAACCCAGCGACGTCTATCTAGTACATTATTACATACTACGTAGTTACCACAATAACCACATATGGCACATAATACATAGTACACACTAACGTTACATAGTAGTGATAGTACTACTACAGTATAAATAACTTTACAGTGGAATTGTAGTAGTATACCATTTCGTCCTGGTGTGGAGATCTGGACTGTTCTTCGGCAGAAATGTCAGTGTCCCTGTCAATTTGTCAAGCATTTGAGCGCCGTTTAGACGGTAGCCCTGTGTTTGCTGTCGCCGCCTGGAACAGTAAGTTATTATCCAGCATATTCCACCGAGTCCCCATATTTCTCAATTCTGACCTATCGACCGCTGATCTAGGTCAACGCAAGTCTGTCCAGTGTCCACTGTCCACTGCTACAAAAAGGGTTTATAGAGTTAGTTTCGGATTTCTCTGACCACAACTGTGCTAGCTACTGCTCAGGTAGGCCGTGAAATTCCTTCTGGCCAGTGGCCCGTCTGTGGAGAAGCGGAAATGCTTTTCCCGTGGGCGTCTACCGAGTACCGACCTCCAGACCTGAGGTTGCGGGTGATTTAATTCAAGGATCGCTGCCACCTTGAACCAACATACTAATCCTCGCATGGACAGGTTAAGAACATTGTTTCAGAGATTTGAAGATTCATCTCTCATTTTATGGGAGACTCAGTATGACTAGGGATATTAAGATCAAGCGTATAGAATGCGCATGAGATCTCCATGTTGACCTGCGCGAGTGAGTGCCGTTGAGACCGTGCGTTCTCTCGTACGTCACTCCGAGAGAAGAGGCTTGGGAATTTCATGCAACTTCTACTAAGGTAGGCAGGTGCAAATGACTGCAGCCCTGCACTACATAAGTTAACTCGTACATACTAACTACATAGTTAGTATTTAACTAGTACATACTACATACTACACACTACACACTACTCAATTACCTTTTTTTGTGAAGATCTCGTAGACAGCACCAACAGCCGCCATTGTATGATAAGCGCCGAACGATGCCTTTGGGTGGCAAGAGGATTGTCTCCCAGCCCCTCCCCTCCCCTCGGGGCTGTAGACGAGGTCTGGTGACCCGTTGGGCTCGAAGGCTGGATTGTAAAGCTGAGACGGACGGGAGTAAACAATAGAACAAGGCTCATAAAAATGTGGAGGTGCATTGTGAAAGATGAAGAAGGTGTATATCACCCCATGATGAGAGATGGAAGATGGGATTGCTTCTTCTGGACGACTGCATGATGCGAGTGAGACTTTTGGTGATTATCACCGGGGCATTAAGACTGGACGGCGGGTATCTGACCATTCAAATTTCCATCGACTGTCAGTCACATTGTTTAGGTTCGGTCGTGTTCCGCCTCGACGCTCGATGCTCGATGCTCGAACGGGCGATTTCAAGTCTGGGAAGTTGGAGCTGATGCATATCAGACTTGTTGAAGTTCAGGCGGTTGGTTTGTGGATGATCTTGGTGTACCGGTTTTGACCTCACCTGATTGAATGTGCTAATATGCTACTGAGCTGAATTATTTCCATCTCACATACGTCGCTAACCTCACGAGCGTAGTTGGTCCCTGCGTTCAAAGCTTGAAAGCACACTCGTTCAGTGGCCACTGGCCACTGGCCGGTCCTGGCTTTCGCCCAGTACTGACTCTACTGAGTACCCTTCCCAATCCCCAATACCCATCTGCAACGCCCCTGTACACTGACACACCTGCCTATAGCCGATGCATTCACGATTCCAATTGGCATCCGCGCCCTGCTATCAGACTTGACGTAAATGGCCACACTCCAGTAGGCTCGTTGACTTGCTCCTCGGTCGGCTTGGACTTTGGTCCGCGTCCGCGTCTGCATCTGCGTCTTGCGCCCGTGCCCGTGCGAGTGCCCTTCTCTGCACCAGCACAGCACTCGAGCTCGTCTGTACCGTAGTAGTAGCCTGGCAATACTATGGTATGAAGAAAGGATGAACAACTATCATGATTCTCTTCTCATACCGGGGATTCGCGGACTGTATCGGTCTGGTGCAGTCTGCGATGGTACATACTCTTGGTTCGGGTCTCGTTCGCTTCGGTAGATGGACTACGGACTGCGGACTGCATCTGGATAAGATATTGGAAAGCCAAGTGTGACCCCCGGGGTTGATCCAAGGCTTCCTTCGAGTCAGTCAACGGACCACGGCCTACTTTGCTATGACTCGTCCCCCTACTTTTTAATCTTCTAGGCAGAAGGTCAGGTCAGATATACCTGGGGTTGTATGACTGGATACCTTTACTGTAGGTGACTAGGTGTCCGCTCAACGACAAAACGCAAACTAGATTTATGCCCTCCAGCTATACTAGGACTACTTCTTTCTACCTTACCTACAGTTCGCTTGCATAGTCGATACTCCAACCCATCATCGTCATTCCTTCCTCAGCAACGGGGCCCAGGTCCATCAATGGAACCAGTTTCAAACTATGAGACTCTGCTCTGAACTCCCGATCCCCTCGCCCAACCACGCAGAATGAAGAATCGCCTCAATCACAGGGCTCTGATCATAGTATAGCGGAGCTGTCCATTCCACCCAGTAACTAGTGATTTCTCGGGTCGGCGGTTTCGGCATTAACTACCTAAGGTATGCCAGTACCTATTTCCCTCTCTAGATCTACAGTCGACAAGTAAATAGTGCATAGTGCATACTAGTAGTCATACACGTAGATTATACACGCCCAATCCCGACACACTACACCAGTGCAGCAAAATGCATACCCGCCGACTTCGGACCCCGCTCAGGCCCGACCCGACCCCGACTTTGAATCCAGCCCAAGAGACTGTCATGCCATGAACTTCACGGTGTCAGATATAGCTCGAAACACGCCTGGCAGCGTTTTCAAAGTACAGTACATGCCACTGCCAGTTGCCATAGGTACAAACTACAATGAGGGCACGCGCCTTAATAAAATGGCGAGAACTGAGAACATATTTTGGCTGGGAGCGGTATGCATCTTTCCGCCACGGCCCGATATCCGGCTCACCGTACCTCCTAATTCGGTGGTTGGTGACTTGGTGAGTTCGTGCAGGGTGGTGCACTGCCTAGGTAGGTGACTGAGTTTGCTGTAGTAGTTGCTGGTAAGTTAGCAAGATTGTGATGAATTGATTGTTATGGGTATGGGAAGAGATGCAGGAAGGTAGAGGGTGAGCTTGTGAGTCTTGTGTGTGGTTGAGGTTGTAGAGTTGGAATTTGATCCGTTGGTGAATGATATCTGATTATCTATATATGATCTTGACAGACAGGAAAGGAGAATAAACAGAATATCCCTTGATCCTATCAGGTACCTAGGCACTAGGTAGGTACCTATAAACTGCGACCTTTAGTAAGTACCAATTAGTACACTACTACACTGTCTTGTCGTATTCACCTTCAGCTTCTGTTCAAGCTCAGGTATGTACTTTGTTTTCTTTTCCATCTTCATTCTTTTAAAAGAACACTGGCGCAGGAACGTAATCCAGATCAGATCGATCCAATTCAACCCTTTCGAGGACTCCATCTCATAACGCATCAAGCACAACGCCAAGTCAAGTGAAATGGCTAGACCTATGCGGCTGCGGATGTCCATGAACCACCTGCATGATCCTCGTACAACGACATACGTACCTTCGCTCTAGCTGCAGGTGGATTCCCAATGAGTTGGGAGCTGACTTGGGTTTGAGCTGTGCACGAATCGAGAGACCTGGGCACAGTGGGTACTGGGTAGACGTCGTGTTTTTTTGATCGTTACGAGGAGTACGTCGAAGGAAGCTGGACGGGACTGCAGGTGGGCATCTGTTCGGTGATGACAGTCTCATTGGTGCATGTCACGTATAGTTACCATTTACTGACTAGGCTCGGGATGTCGGAACCCGGTGATCTCGTGGCTTGTCTCGCAGGGCATGATATGTTCTTTGCTGTTGGGATTGGCATTGGGATTGAGATTGGGATGTGCGCCGAGACTCGTGTATAGCTGTATACAGGTAGCTTGCTAAGTACCGGTAAAGTACCTTAACCTTGGGCTAGTCGGGAATCGAAAAAAGTAAGATGGAAAGTCACCAATCCACCGGTACTTAGCAGAAGGAGGAAAAAAAGCAAGCACAGTATAGTCCTGTGGGAGACGATCTAGATCAGACTCTCGAACTCGAATTAAGTTCACAATGCGGTTACTGCGAGTGCGGTGTCGTTCCATCTCATCAATGGACTCACGCCGTGTCGGCGTGATTTGAGTACTTAGTAGTCAGTACACTGTAGGTGTAGAGTTACTAGAGTGTAGAGTGTAGACTGTATCGTATTTGCATCTGTGTACAGTTGTACAGTTGTACACTGTACACTGTACATACTGCTACGCTGGAGGATCTGCAGCCGTACCTGGCGAGCTAGCAAAGCCAAGAGCGCAGTCGACTTTAGCTCATGGTCTGGTGTGATTCGTGGGTCGTGGCAGGTATGGGTGCTTTCCATTCCACTTCTCAGGTTGTGATGGAAGGTTGATTGGTACATTCGGTGCAATCACCGGGCACCGGGCATCGGCAGAGGCCAGAGTCAAGGGGGCTGCGATCAGTAAGGGGTAAGGTAGACTGGAATGATAAGAGACGGATTTGCAGGAAAAAAGAAACGCAAGTATACTCGGTCAGTTACAGTGGCAGGTATATGATGAAGAACGATAATCAGTGAACTGTCAATTATTGATAACCTTTCAAACATGAGATGAGTATATTGCCTGACTTGACGGGATGATAACAATTGATGTGACGCGTACTGTAGCGCAGTAGCGCACTAATGGATGAAAGTAAGCTACTGATCTTTGTGCTCCATATGAGACCATGTGACCAGTTGACGCTGACCACCTGCACTACCCGACAAAGTAAAAGCCACCCGACGTACAATACTACATCTGGCACATGGAGATCGAATCTGACCTCCGAACCAGGATCGTTTCCTAAGGAAAAACAAACTCCCCTAAAAAAGTCTAGCCCAGCCTAGATTATACCCCCTTGATATATTTTTCTCCCCTTTCGCCAGGTACCACCTGAGTGGACTTCCCCGGACAAATAACAAGCTCGGGAAAGCCCTCGCGACCTTCTCGCCGGAACGGGACCCGATCTCGAGTCTCGACTTGTCCGGGCCTCTACGGGGGAAAATGGCGTTTGATTCATTCGAGAGGAGTCGGACAAAGCAAAGCAAAGCTTGCACGGTGGCTCTCCCCTGACATGGCGGATCTGGGTCAAATCGCAGGATGTGTCGTTGGTGTATAGGTCTAGACTGGGGTCGGTGCCCAAAAGGGCGCTGTTGGGGGAGGAAGTGGTGCCGGGACTGGGGTGCACTGCTGACAATCACCGGTGACGACCTCGGGCTTGCTACTGTAGGTGGCCAAGGAGCAGGTGGCTAGCCGTGGAGGTTGGCGTTATGATCTAGATGTCTGAGGTGCTGAAAATAGATTATACAGGTGGAAAAGGTCTTTGTGATGGAGACACATCCGCCTGCTTATTGAACTTTATTGGAGTCAGATTGGAGAAGAGTTGTAGTGCTGTTAAGAAGGATTTCTTAATAAACGACCCTGGGCAGCACGAATGCTCCTGGTCAGTCACAAAGTAAAGCCTGAGGCCGGCATCACCACTGGGCAGGCACCTAGCAGCCAGGTGGAGCGCTCCTGCATTAGGTAATCACAGAGTGGACGGCACGAGACTTGGTTACCTGTAGTCGGGCGGAAATGACCCTCATGACGAGATTGTTCTACTGTTCAATACTCAGACCTACACTCAAGTGTACGATATGATGAAATTTGCACATCCCTGCAGTGAAGCACGAAGCTAGCCATACCTCCTTATTCAGTGCTCATCACCAGTCTCGCATCACCCATCGCCAGACAGACAGACTCCGAAAACCCATGATTATCACCTTCATCAAGCAATGACCACCTGCACCAGACACGGGAGCACTAACAGCAATTGTGGAACGGGGCGACCGGTTCCACGGGCCCAGCAGTGGCCCAAGCTTCCCAATCATGTTTCCCACAAGTCAGCTGGACAAGGTGGAGACCCACTGGAGACTCGATGACATCGTGGTCACGAGGCCTACGGAGCCAATCGTTGAGGTTCCTGTGGTCCAAGAAATAAAGGGAAATGGGAAAAGATTACTCATGGGAGAGAAAAATTACAGGAGGTCAGCCGACCACGGATCAAGTGTATCTCCGAAGCGTCGTTCGATCATGTCTCGCCATGGGTTTCGGTCTTGGGAGATCACGAGGTTGGACTTGTGCAGGGCTGGTGGTCAGCGAGGCTGGTAGCTGGCTATGGAGCTGTGTAGCTGCGTAGCGGGGGATGAGAGGGAATGATGAGGCTGGTCGAGGCAGGTACGACCTGCTGCGTGTACGGGTCCTTCTTGTTTGCTGTTTATTAAGCTCTTTATTCGTTGATGACTGTTTGCTCTTGTTGTGTGCAGGACCAGCCAGGGTGAAAGTGGGGGATGATTGAAGTGAGTGTTCAATTTCGAGTGATTGCTATGCATGCCCTTTAGTGTTTTGAGTGTTGATTGTAATAATAGAGGGAAGAATCATCAGACCCTGTGGCTTGTGTACTCTTTGATGCTGAAGTTCACATGGTGGTAATATGAGTAATATATCATATGGGTAGCGAACTAGCGATACACAGATACAGTATGCTGGATGTACTGTACTGTATGTATTATCTCCATATGTAATTATTGATCATTAATTAGTAATTTACTACTGGCCAAATCAATGATATCATGGCCCAAGCCATCCGCTTCCTTTCCATTGAACGCGTGATGACAACGAGTGCTTTCAGCCTCCAGCTTTGACAGGGTCCGACATCCATCATCCTACACTATCAAGTATTGACTGTATAGAATCCGACCCTCACTGCCCTAGAATTTTCACAGTGATTAGGGGCCCTCAGAAAGTGGGGACAAACGGCTAAGTACATGATAGCCATATGATGATCAACTTACTAATTTTTGAAAGGCGATGTCCTGATCAGTGACTCGCATAAGGCTTTGAACCCAGGAGGGCCTCTGGTCTCTCGGTGTTCACTGGCAAAGAACATGTGATGTCTGCAAGTCGCTGGAAGAGCCCCGTTTCAATATCATGTAAGCCAATGACAACCTACCCAAGCTTTCCGGCAAAAGAAATCACGATGGGGCATGTCTGCACCTTTGTCTGCTCTGGGTATGATCATCTCTATACAAGCGTTTGAAGGGCGCTTTTCCGATGATTGCTTAGGTATCATAGTGTGATGGTACTATACTGCATAAGTGCATATACTTACGAGCTAATCAGTCTAGAAGGTATTGCTGCTAGTACCCACTACCCACAGTAAAGGAACAAGGTTCTAGAATACTGCTGTTCAAGTTAACTCAACCTTGTACCTTTGTTAGAGCTGATGAGTCTTCACTGTTTAGTGGGCTTCTGGTAACTATTACTTACACTCTTACTGCCACTTGAGCACTGGCAGTAGGCACCGCCACAATACCACATGGCTGGGCCATTATATGCCTCGAGTCTGGTCAGTGGTGTCACTCACGAGTCTTTGATGCACATCACACCACCCATTAGTAGACTGATGAGTCTCACCTGCTTAAGCGGTGCTTGGGATTGAGAATCGGGCTATGAAGTTGGAAGCGGCGGGTAAGCAGTCACAAGTCACATTCTTCTTCGCCCGCTCCGAGTCCGCTTTTACTACTCGATTCAGTACTTAGGACTTCAGTGTAAGGTCATCCTTGAGCCAATCTGATGGATGTCAGTCCAGTGAAGTGAAGTATACTAGTGTAGTACTTTGTTTAGTCCGTAATCAAGGAGATGGCTACTCACATGACCATGTCATACTGTGAGATGTTGAGTGAACGAGTTGCTATCAGTGTAAGGCTTCCATGAGGTGAAGCATCGCGTCCCAGTCCCACAAGGTAATACCAATACACTGTCTCATCAGTACCTAATACCTGTAGCCCCACTAAGAGTTTCGCGATGAGGCCCACCAAGGCTGTCTTCCAATTACCAATCTTACCATCTCCCGCTAGGCCGAATGAGGCCATGTTGACTCTGACCCGCCGCCAGGTGACCTTTGATGGTGATCTCTTGGGCCTGTTAGCGGCAGTTTCCACCACCGCAGTGATCAGAGTCACCCATCAGCACCAGCATCGGCATCACAGTACCATCGGCAGTAGCAGTAAGACCCCTCAGCACTCAGCACTCAGTACTCAACACTCAGCAATCGCAGACCTCACAGAATTGCGCATACAACCATTCTTGACTCCCACGTCAACCCCCGTCCCTCGCGAGTCACCAGTTATATCCGCCTGCCTCCTCCACGTCATGGTCATTGGTTTAAAATTACCCTTTTCGACGACTCGTTCCTAGAGAGTCTCTAGTACTCTACACTCTTACCTGAGCCTACACAGAATCTGCCTTCCTACGCTCGTCGTTGACTTCTCGTACCCTTACTGTGCCCACTCCAAACTCTTTTTACGAGCTAAAAGCCTCTCTCCTCGTGGTTTCGCTTTTCCTCCTTTTACCCTCGCCCCATCTCGAACTCTTGTTGCTCTCTCTCACACTCTCTCTTACTACTTCCTCCCGCGATCCCTCTCGTGCATTCTTGGCGTTCGCCGTTTCTTCTCACCACGCCCCATTTGGTCTTGCCGCCCACACCACCACACGCCTTTCTCCTCCCCCCCCCTCAAACCCTCCTTTCCTCTCAAACAATGTCACAGAGTCGGCCTGGGCTGTTCCCAACTTTACGCATGGGTGGTAAGTGCATCTTGACCTCTCCAGGTCGCCGTTCAATTGCGCCTCGCAGATCTGGAATCCCCATCGCTCATGTCCACTTTCTCCACGCCTAGAGGTTATCCGCGAAAAGGTCCAAGATGGCCTGACTGGCGAGCACAAGGAAATCTCCTACACCCAGTGTAAGATCGTCGGGAATGGATCGTTTGGAGTCGTCTTTCAGACCAAGATGGCCCCCAGCGGCGAGGACGCTGCCATCAAGAGGGTCTTGCAGGACAAGCGGTTCAAGGTAAGGATACTCGTTCCGGGAAGCCGGGCCTTGGAAGGCATTGCGGCGTCTGTGCCATCTGGTCTGGCCTTGGATACTGACCCGTTACAATCTAGAACCGTGAGCTTCAGATCATGCGGATTGTGCGCCATCCCAACATCGTGGAGCTCAAGGCCTTCTACTACTCCAATGGCGATAGGGTACGTATGCTGCGCTCTAGTCTCCTCTCTTTCCCGCCCACCCCATCATGCCCATGGACGGGCGCTGTTGTTCCACCCCCTCATCCTCCTCTCTCCATTTTCGTCCACTCGACCTGCTGTCTGCGTCACGATCTGCCGTCCACTCTCTCACCCGTGTTGTGATCGACTCCCCCTCTTTCCTTGCCCTACCGCTTTGGATGCGAATCATCCTATCGCTGGTTTCCATGGCCCTGTCCCGCTGACTGACTCGTTGCGGTATCGTGTGATTCACAGAAAGATGAAGTCTACCTCAATCTGGTCCTCGAATACGTCCCCGAGACCGTGTATCGCGCGTCGCGATACTTCAGCAAGTTGAAGACGACCATGCCGATGCTGGAGGTCAAGCTGTACATCTACCAGTTGTTCCGGTCGCTGGCCTACATTCACTCACAGGGCATCTGTCATCGCGACATCAAGCCTCAAAACCTGCTGCTCGATCCCGCGACCGGCATCCTCAAGCTGTGTGATTTCGGATCCGCCAAGATCTTGATCGAGAACGAGCCCAATGTCTCCTACATCTGTTCCCGCTACTACCGCGCGCCTGAACTGATCTTTGGCGCCACTAACTACACCACAAAGATCGGTGCGTCTTGCCATTGCACCTTGCCATCATGTGAACTCTATTGAAAACTAATTTCCATCGTCTAGACGTGTGGTCAACCGGTTGCGTGATGGCCGAACTCATGTTGGGCCAACCCCTCTTCCCCGGTGAGTCGGGTATCGACCAACTGGTGGAGATCATCAAGGTGCTCGGCACCCCGACTCGGGAACAGATTCGCACCATGAACCCCAATTACATGGAGCACAAATTCCCTCAAATCAAGCCTCACCCATTCAACAAGGTACGTTCCGACGATCGGTGTCGATGACCCCCGTCTCTCTCTCTCTCTCTCTCTCTCTCTCTCTCTCTCTCTCTCTCTCTCGCTCTCGCGAAGCTTGCAACCCAGAGACTTATCATCTCCTCTAGGTCTTCCGGAAAGCACCCCCCGAGGCTATCGACCTGATCTCCGCCCTCCTGGAATACACCCCTACGCAACGATTGTCCGCCATTGAAGCCATGTGCCATCCCTTCTTTGACGAGCTCCGTGATCCTGCGACCCGCTTGCCCGACTCCCGACATCCCGGCAACCCGTCCAAAGACTTGCCCGCTCTGTTCAACTTCACCCGACATGGTAAGTCTTGACTGGTCTTCCTTACCTGCCCTCACCCCAAACTGACTCACCATTACAGAACTTTCCATCGCTCCCGAATTGAATGCCCAGATTGTTCCTCCCCACGCCCGTCCCGCTCTGGAAGCGCAAGGTCTTGACATCAACAATCTCAAGCCGCTCTCCAAAGAGGAGATGATGGCCCATCTCGACTGAGCTGGCCGATACCACCTCCGCGAAAGCACGCCTGTCAAAGTATTCCATCTCAGTGCGCCAAGATCCGAACCAAAAGCTCCCTCACATCTAGACAATCCTACGATCTCTCGGGTACACTCGGAGTCCAACGACCAACGGAGGGATTTCCACCTGTCGATGCTGAATCTATCTCATCTTCTTGAAATTATGCGGCGGCAATCATTATGGGCAGCTGTGAACCTGTTATGGACTGGAAGGCTCGAATCGAAGGAAGGATCGGGCAAAGGATGCGATGGGGACCCGCCTAAAGCCGGGGAGTGAAGAGAGAGGTTTGACTGGAGTGCAATTCCTTTGCCCCTGCTTCAAGGACTCGGGTGGGTCTCTGTGGAGGTTGAGAAGGCCAGTGATCGTCTTTTTGTTTTGTGATCCGAGGGGGAAACCAGAGAGAGAGAGCGGAACGAGTTGAACTCATATGACGAGAAGTGAATGTCTTGGAGGGGGTTAGAGGAGCTTGATGATTGTCACGGTGGTGGGATTCATGGCCCTGGAGTTTTGATTTCTTTTATCCTTTCCCCCACAACATCCCCCCCCCCTTTTGTCGAGTCTGCATTTCTTTTTCTTTTCGTTTTTATTTTTGAGTTTATTTTTTCGAGGTGTCTGTGACATGCTCCTGGGAGGAAAAAGTGATACCCTTTTTCTATGCTCGTTTGGTCTTTTGGGACTGGACGCTGTGTAGCTACACCGGTTGAGGGGGGAAAAGATACCCTTTGGGAAAACGGGCTGGATTGTGTCGTGCGAGAGAAGAGGGACGTGGTCCGGTTCATGATGATCATTGAAACTATTTTGAGCACCGGAGGTGGGCATCGATTCAGGGTGCTTGCGGAGGAGCTCGACTCGTGAGTGATGGTTATGAAGGACTGGTCGGTTTCTCTTCTGAATTGTTCGCAGAGCAGACCTTGCTCTTTTCATTGGGGACCTTTTGTTTAATTTGGAATTGTTATGACACTCATTTTCATGAAAAGAAAAAAAGAACCCTCAATTTCCCTCCTATCATGAGCTGTTTTCTGTTCCTTGAATGACCACCCAGGTGATGTTTTCTTAGGTCCTGGGCCGCCCTCAGCTTTCTTTCTCGTCTCTGGTATCACCCATGTCCTCAGTGCGCAGGAAAGCGTATGACTCTATTCAATCTCCCCCTTCTTCACGAACCGGTCTCCGTCGTGATGCCATTTCCCTTCTACCTAACACTATCCCACCCATCAACTTACCTCCCAACAACCCTCTCACCTCGTACTTGAATTCTCAAAATTGACGAATCAGCATGCCCAGTCTACTACCTAGTACCTCTACCAGTACCTAGTCCATGAATCCACCGTCTCCCGTCCATCTCATTATCGCTCGTGTCATTACTCATTACCCATTACGCGTATCATGGTCCTCCCTCCTCCCTACTCCCTACTCCATTTAATATCACAACCTGCAATAGACACCCTTGACTCGAGAGTCTGTACATGTATTGTGCTGGTGCTTGTCACATACCCGACTCACGACTTACGGCTCACGACTCACCTGGGCTGTGTCGTGATTCAGTGAAGGAGGAAGAAGTAGAAGTATCGTTCAGGTCTCGACCAGCTGATGCTGGATGGTGGATGGGGTCCCGGTTACTGGGTAGTAGGTAGTAGGTACTAGGTTACTAGGTAGTACATGAGCTGGAGGGAACAGGTAAGGAGATGGGTGATCGGTTGGGTAAGGTTGTTGAATTAAATGGGATTGGGAAATTTGGAAGACAGGGCTTCCGTGGATGCGCGGCTAAGGATACTGTGTAGGTGTTGTCGGGTTGATGGTTTATATTTCGGTTTATGAGGCATCGAGGATTTAGGGGATGCTGGGGATGTTGCTTGGTGTTTAAATATAATTTAGATATTTGTTTTTTTTTTTGGCGACTATGCTACTGATATGATGTAATGCTGGTGAAGTGACCACCTAGTAAGGATGTCACATGGATTATCCCGCATGTTTGCGTTTTTCGCATCCTACGTTGAGATGGATGTGAATGTGAATGTGAATGTAAATGTGGGTGTGGCCAAGACAAGCCAGAACGATCAAGGTTGTCTTCTATACGGTATAGTTGGTGGTTCTTTGCAGGGCTGTGTGGGGAATCGTTGAGGATGGGTTCGTGAGGAAGGTGAGGTCGCGGGAGGGATTTGAGTGGATGTGGTTGAACAGTGATGAGGTGGGCTGGGTTAGATTGGGAGGGACTTTGTCTTTCCCGGCTGAGATCATGCGTTGAGAGTGATTGGGCTGTTGAAAGTGATTGGTTTGTTGAAGGGGATGGTGAGCTGGAGGACTTGGATATGGGGAAGAACCAGGCTGCGAAATGATGATGGGTTCGAGGTGGTTGAATAGATTTCGAATGAAAATGCAGAATTGACGGAGGGGAAGTGACAGTCTCGCGACGAATGGATCAAGTGAGACCGAGGAGGGTGTGCGGCTTTTGTTGAAAAGGACATAAGAAGAGTGATGGATGAGACTGACGTTGAAGACGACATCGGTACGGTGTGTAATCAGGAGTGGAATCACCGCCCTAATCACTTCGCTTCTCCAGTCCATATCCACCAATCTCATTCATGGCGCCGTACGTCTTTGCCTGGCTCGAAGAGCCGTCGTTTCGTGGTCCGCGCGCCTTGAGATCCTCCTTCAACCACTTCAGCACCAGTTCACCCAATCGACTATTCTCCGACGTCCAATCCGGGACCTGATTGTAGAACGTCTCTACTGAGCCCCACGCCTTCACTTTGCCTAGATGCATGTGCACCAGATGCGTAGGCCACTGCGCCAGATTATCCAGGATATGAGTGGCATACACGATTGTGCAGGGCCGAGACTCCGTCTCCCGCTTCAGAAACGCCAGGAAGTTGCTGCGCGAAAGCAAGTCCAGGTCAACCGTGATTTCATCCAGCAGGAGCACAGTCCATGGTCGGAGGAGACCCATGGCAAGTTGCACACGACGTCGCTCGCCATCGGAGACGGCGTGCATGCGCCAGGAGAGGTCAATGTCGAGAATGTCGATGAGTTCGTCGCGGCGCTCGGGCCAGTGGTTGCCGCCGACGGAGGCGAGGAGGGTCGGCACGTCAATATCGGTGCGGACGATGCTGTTGAGCACCCATTCAACGCCGAGGTAGGTGACGCCTTCGAGGCTGTCTTTGAAAGGGTCGAGGCCGCCGACGGTGATGGTGTTTGTGGGGGCAAGTTTTTTGCCAGAGAGGAGACGGAGGAGGGTGGTTTTACCCGCGCCGTTGGCTGGAGTGGGAAGATAGTTGTCAGAATATGCTGGGTTATTTTTTTCTTTTTCGCTCTTCGGGTGCTTCTGTTCGTTTTCCTTCTACTTTCTCTTTGAAAAGGACGACGACGGAAGCATGTTCTGGAACGTACCGCCGATCAGAAGCGTTCGACTACCCGCAGGTAGGTCAAGAGTGACATTCTCAAGACCGTCAGAGCCATCTTGGAATTTATATGAGAGGCCTTGGACCGCAATAGACGGGGTAGGGGTCGTCATGGTGCGAGTTTCACGGAAGGTGACGGTGGATGGGAGGGGGAGATGGTGGGGATGCGGGCGAGATGGATACAAATAGAGAAGCTGGATAGAGATCGAAGAGGTGAAGAGGACTGAAGAGAGAAAAAAAAGCAAAAGACGTGTGCAACAACAGCCCGAATGATCCTAACCCTAGAACAATCAAGGTTGTATTCCTGCAAAATTGTCGATCGATCGAACGTATCTGATCTCGCTGATCGAGCTTCCGGAGAAAGTTCCCGCAGCCGACTGCTGCAGATGAGGTAATGGCACTGATAAGGAGTGGCCGATAAGGAAAATAATCCACCATGTCCAATGTTCCAACTTGTAACTCATCACCTTTTGCTTGAAGACTTGCCGTACCACGCCATCCTCACCTCCGTCATTTCTGCGCATTGGGTGCTGTAGGATCGGTCGATCAGCTCCACCCTCCTGCAGAGGCACGATGTGGAGATCGGCATGCTCACGGCCCTTCGATCTCTCAATCCCTTTCGTCCAGCTATCATGGATCCCCTCATAACCGTGGTAGGCGCGACAGGCACCGGCAAGTCCAAGGTATGAAGGGACCCCGCACCCCTCTCCAGACGAAAATCTGTAGAGCATGTCTTCAGACGACAATGCAATACGGGGCACATGATCCAATTTTCTCCAATGATCAACTAATCGATACAGACAGCTCGCTGTGGACTTGGCCGCCCGATTTAACGGTGAAATCATCAATGGCGACGCCATGCAAATGTATCGCGGTTTGCCCATCATCACCAATCAGATTCCCCTCAATGAACGAAAAGATATCCCGCACCATCTTCTTAGCTGCGTAGACCTCGACACCGAGGCGTGGCGGATCGGACACTTCAAAAGGGAGGCGCTACGACTGATCGCTGACATCCGAAGCCGTGGCAAACTCCCGATCCTGGTCGGGGGAACTCATTACTATACGCAAGCTGTGCTATTCAAGGACCAATTAGTCGGCGAAGGATGCGATTTAGAAGCTGAGACCACAGCGAAGACAGCAAAGGAAACGCAAAAGCTGGACTCAACCTCCACATCAGAGAAATGGCCCATCCTCGACTCTTCTCCCGAAGTGCTCATGCAGAAATTGAGAGAAGTGGACCCGGTCATGGCTGCGCGGTGGCATCCAAAGGACGGCCGTAAGATTCGCCGCTCTTTGGAGATATATTTCCAAACCGGGCGACCGGCCTCGGAAATCTATGCGGAACAGCAAGAACAGAAGCAGAAAGCTGTTACTCAAACGGAAGGAGGACTGCTGCGATTTGACAACACGTTGATCTTCTGGGTTCATGCCGAGAAGGAAATTCTCAATCAACGACTGGATGCACGAGTCGATGGTATGATCGAACAAGGCATGATGGCTGAGGCGGAGACAATGTACGACTTTATACAACAGAAGAAAGCCGAGGGCGTGGAAGTGGATCAAACTCGTGGCGTGTGGGTTTCTATTGGGTTCAAAGAGTTGGCACCATACTTTGCGGCACGTCACGAGGGAGTTCTCAACGAGGATGAGTTAGGTGCGTTACGCAGGCAGTGCATCGATGCGATTCGCACGGCGACGCGGCAGTACGGAGGCTCTCAGATCAAATGGATCCGCAACAAGCTGTGGCGAGCACTTGCTGATGCTGGCATGACCCAGCGACTCTACCTGTTAGACAGCAGTGACGTTGCACAATGGACTAGCCGCATCACAGAACCGTCAGAGGACATTGTCCGCGCGGTGAAGCAAGGTGCCTCGACGCCTGATCCCAAATCTCTGTCCGCCCTCGCTCGAACCATCCTCGGCGCTCGAGAAGAACAGGGCGTATCGTCTACGTCGCCCCTGAAGGCTTTCACCTGTGATGTCTGTGCAAAGACGGTCGTAGGAGACGCACAGTGGGAAATTCACTTGAATTCGTACGGGCATAAACGGGGTCTCAAGTCCGCCGCTCGAAAGGCCGAGCGCGACGAGTACTTTCGCAAACGCGCCGTGGAAGAACAGGGAGAGGGTTCGGAGAAAGATGCAGATGCGAAGGGGACAAACAAGAGGACTTTCGAACGAATAGAGAATGAGTAGAGTCGGCTCATCCATGTCTGTTGGACACAACTATCCACTGTACAGAAGTGTTCCTTTCATGTCCAATACAACGTTGACTTTATGATGATCTTTGTTTGTTGTACAAATGCTACATACTCTGCGCAGGTGGAAGCTCCGACGAGTCGTCCGTGGTCCTCCCTGGACTTTCCCTCCAGGACTTGAACGACGACGAAAGAATATCCCCGTGGCCCGTCTCTTCAATCTTGAACACCTCAATCACATGAGACTTTTCCAATTTGCGTATCCTCCAAACCCCCTCCCCCTGAACAACCTGCTTCAACCCTAAAACCCGAACCACCCAAGCATTAGCCAAATCACCCGCCACCTTGCCAAATAAGATCCAAAAACAAAGAACAGAGGAAAAACGAAGCAGCAGGATATCAAACTCACAGTCCAAAAAACCCGCCGCAAAATTAATACAGATATTTCCATCCCAACTCCCCCTCCCCACGCTCTTCACTTTCCCCGGAATACTCGCCGTATCCAGCTCCTCCAGACGCCGCACAATACCCTGTTGATCACGGAATCCCACAATGATCTTGGGCACGCCCAGGAGGAAAGACTGCGCCCAGAATTTGAGCAGCTTGCGCTCATATTTGACCATGTCTCTGTCGTTGCGGATCTCGGCGGACGTTTTGAGTTCGACCCAGTGGATCGGGTGTTCTTTGAGGACGGGTTTGCAGTCCCATACTGTTTTTGAGGTGAGGATGTTAGACGGTGTTTGCATTTGTTTTTGGGTATTTTTTTTTTTTTGATTCTCCTTCTTTTGATACGGGAACTGTCGAGAGAGATCCAGGTGATGAAGAAATGAAGATGAAGACACGAGACGTACCGGCATCCACTTCACCACCGAGTACCATGCGCACGTGTCCCATTCCGGTCTTGACGACGGAACAGTATTGGGCGCTGTTGTTGACGACTTCGTCTTGTCGGCCTTCTATCTCTGCTCGGGACGTTTCGTCCCATGGTTTTCGCAGGACGGAGAGGGCTTCGAATTTGTATCCTGTTGGGTAGTGTCATTGGTATGTGGCAGGAGAGGTTTCAATGCATAACAGATTTGAGAAACGTCGAACGCGATGAGTTAGGAGGAAAAAGACCAAAGGGACGATGGACAGAGGGTTAGACGTACCCCAGTACATCATGAGTTCCTGAGATGCCATGCCTGGAGGCATCCTCTGATTCTTTTGGATGTGTTTCTGTTGGTTCTTGTAGGCGTTGTGTTCTTCGATGAACCTGGTAGATAGCATCGCGTGGCTTGTCAATATGATGCTTTGATTGTGGCTTGAAGCGTTGAGTGTGGTATTTCGTACATTGTTCCCTGTGCAAAGATTAGCGATGTGCAGGTGATGACAATGTCGGGCTCCTGCTTCAACTTACTTGAAAGCATGTTACATTCATCTCGAATCTGCAGAAGAAAGAAAAGAGGGAATCAAGCGTTAGTTGAGTATTAGTTTGCATAGAATTACATTCGTCACTTCATTTCTTCTTCGATCGAGATCCCGGAAGAAATAGAGTCAGAGGCACTCACCCATTCATCATATCAAATGGAGCCGTCAGTATCTAGCAGAGTACCAAGCCATTAGCATTGGGTCCCTCATGGCCCGATTTGATACAAGCAGAACATGATGAAAGCACACTCTCAACCCTGATCCTTGATCTCACCTTGGTCATCATGCCTCGCCAAGTAATGACATCCGTCTCACACTTCTTCCCCGTCTCCTTCTCCATGGCCATGATCGTTTCAAGAAGCGCATCCAGATGCTCATCCGCCGAGTCATCCAGTTTTTGAAACGTATCGAACCCGATGTTCAGATCCGCTGGGAGATTCGGCGGATAGTAATATGCCATTGATGCATCGCCTAACGAGAAACGACGTTCCTGGTCATAGGAGAAGCACGCGATTTCCTATCAAAAGTGGATTCAGAGAGGAGCTCCCATCAGACAAAGAAGGTTCAATTTGCTGTTTCTGCAAGATGGAATTGATTTGCTCTTTGCCTCGCGCCTCCGAATGACTTACCCTTGGTCGGCGGATGGTGGTGTTGACTCCGCCGAAGCGCGCTATCGGTTGGATTTCGAAAAGTGCGCGACTCATGTTGTGAGCTGTGAGTGAGGAGGATCCTCACTTGTTGCGTTGCGACGAAAGTATCGAGAGAGCCCGTCAATCTTCGAAAAGTCGTTGCTTTTGCGCCTAGCGCACTAGCTTTGGCTCTTCCGCCGAGATGCGATGCGATAATTGGAATGAGTCGTCGATGGTCGGTGGGCTCACTTTGCACACACCAGTGTCTCTGTCCAGTGGAAGTCAATGCACCACTCCGGTCAAGGGTTGTAGAGCTTGCACTGCGCAGACTGCAGACTTGTTCACGAGTCGAGCTCGTCTCTTGCTCCAGATCGCGCAGGAATGTCGCGCAGTGCGGGTGGACGTGTAGACAAGAGTGGAGCTAGGACTGGAAGAGACGAGAAGAACCTCTATAGACCTGACTTGCGTACTTGAGAATAGTCGTAGTCGGCGAGTCGGCGCTAATTGATGTAGATCGAATATAGCACGGAAATAGATATTTCCAGCACAGTAGGCGATGTTCCGAGCCCGGCTCAAACAGACATGTCGATGTGGTTCTGCAATACGGTCCGTTGCTGGTTGCTATTCCGTTGATATGCAGACCCCCGGGAGGGAGCGAAATATTAATGATGCAGCAGCAGCAGTAGCAGCAGCACAAATTAACCCGCTCGAGTCTTAACGACCGGCCAAGCTCCAAACCAAACCAGCCCGGCGCTTCTCTCTCTTTTCGGGACCAAATCGCCGACTTGGTCCAGCTCCCGTTTGTTTCCCCACTCTCTAACTTTCAAACCCCCGCGGTCTTGCAGCTTCCATCACTTTGCCTTCTCCACGACCGCTCGACGCACTGTCCCTGGCTTGTTCATTCTGGTCTATTCTTTAAGAAAAAAAATCCAGACTCGATTCTTCTCGTGTCCTGTCAAGTGCGCACCACCCAAGACCGTCCTCGCCCACGATGACGTCCCGCATCGACAAGGTCATTGCTCGCCAGCAAGAAAAGTACGTTGACATTCACATCCCTCACGATCTCCCTGCTTTTTTTTTTGCTACGGCCAGCAAGCTCTGTTCACACGTTCTAACCTGCACCTCCTTCTCCTCCTGGGAACAGAATCGCAGCAGGCGCTTACTATGAAGCCCACCAACAACTCCGTGTCATCGCCGCTCGCTACATCAAGGCCTCCAATTGGGATGCCGCCGCCGAGCTGCTGGCCGGCGGCGCGACGGCTCTGCTGCGCGCGGGTTCGCAGCAGGGCGCATCGGCGAGCGGCGGTGATCTGGCCATCATGCTGGTGACCGATGTGTACAACAAGGCGGAGTGGGAGATTCGGGGTGGTGATGATGATGCGGAGGGTCGGGCGCGGAAGAGTGAGTAGAGTGGTTGAATGATTTGGAGGTCCTTCATTGAGTGGACAGTTCGCATGCCTGGTTCATGAAGACAGTTGCTAATTCGTGATTGCGGTCTTGTGGTGTTGATAGAGCGCCTGATTGAGATTCTACGGGAATTCCCCTCGGATGAACCGACGAGAAAGCGATACATTCAGGAAATGATTGGGTGGAGCGGTCGACATGGTCCGCTGGAACGAGGTGATCCTGAGCTTCACCATGCGGCGGGTTCTGTTTATGCGGAGGGTGAGTGATCCTCAAGTCAGAGTCTACGCATCTCTCTGATTTAGCAACGTTCCAAATGGATGTTACACTGGGGTGGACAAAGGATCGAGCTAAGATGTATCCTGACTGACCCATCTATAATCACACACAGATAATGAGCCCTATGATGCCGAGAAACATCTGGTTTTGGGCACGTCAGAATCCGCCGAGACACTAGCAAGACTCGAATTCGAGTGGTACACGCATGACGATCCTCACACAGCGGCTTTGTACGCCTCCCGCGCCGTCTTCCCCTATCTCCTGACCGGCAACGTTCGCAGTGCCAACAAGGCTCTGCTCATTTTCACCTCCCGCCTGTCCACTGCCAACCCGACTCTTGGCGTGCAGAACGTCAGCAGTTCCAACTCGGATATCCGCTTGTACCCTGCGCTACCGCTGCTCAATTTCCTTGGTTTGTTGATGCTCACAATCCAGCGCGCCAGTGGGGATTTGTTCCGACAGTTGACGGCGCATTACGCGGCTCAAATTCGTGAAGTGGGGATTTGGGATGACATGCTGGCTCAAATCGGCGAGCAATACTTTAGCATCAAGGTGCCTCGGCAAGGCAACCCGCTGTTGGACATGATGGGCAGCATGTTCTTTGGTGGCGGTCAGAGCCAGGGTCAGGGACCGGCCGGTGGTCGATCGGCCAAGAGGGTGGCGGCGCCTCCTTCCAGCATGGAGTTGGATTAAACAGGCGCAGACAGTAGTCTGACTTTCGGAGGTTGAAGGAGAAGATCTTTTTCGTGTCGCTGTACCTTGCGGAGTGCGCCGCCCGAAGACTATAGCAATGTAGCACATATGCATAGGTCCCTGGACAGGGGGCCATGCATCTTCGTCATGGGTTCCCTTTTGAGCAATCGAATTTCGATAGGCGTTTCGTAGCAAAACAAGTCCTTGTTTCTCTTCGCCCCGTGTCTCGCCATTCACGGTTGTATTTCCTTCTCCGGTTCAAACATCCAGTTGTCGTCGTCGAGGGAAGCGACTTGTTTGCGTAAGTTCTGGTGTATAATATCCAAGATCTCTATAGTTCAATCCATCGCAGCCGTTAGTACCTCTGTCTGGCTCTGCATCCCGATGAATCACTCAACAATCCATGACATGCATAGCGATAGCATCGCATTTCCAGACAACCATAAGGAAAGCAGAAATGACTCACCATCAGGCCCCCCACTCGTTTGACGATTGCGATGCCGAATAACCATTTCCACCAGCGCAGCTTCGAATTCTAGAAGAAGACACCACCCATTAGCCATATTTCAGGCCCGAGGCGTCGGCGCAACGGTTTCGCAACCAAAGAATCCCCTTCGGAGACGAAAGGGAAAACATTTCACATACTCTCTTTATCCTTCCCACTCAACTCCGCCTCCAACGCATTCCTCATTCCACTCCCACCATCCACACCAACATCGCCATCCACATCCCCCAATTCCTCCCCATCCTCACTGAACGACATTTGCGGGGGCAGACTCGGCATGTCGAGTTTATACCCGCCGTGTTTGTCGCGGACGACGATCTCGCGGTCCTTTTCGGGAATGTGGTATCTGATTGTGCGCGAGGGGTCTGTTGCCGAGGATAAGTGGGAATGGGGATGCGAGTGTGAGGCTGGCTTGAGACGATGCAGGGCGGAGCGGTTGGAAAGGGGGGCGTGGTTGTTCGTGGTGCCCGTGGTGGTGGTGGTGGTGTTGTTGTTGTTGTTGTTGTTGTTGTTGTTGTTGTTGTTGTTGTTGTTGTTGTTGTTGTTGTTGTTGTTGTTGTTGTTGTTGTT